>JALIZH010011604.1:7500-47885 GCA_030522465.1 Rhipicephalus appendiculatus | reverse complement strand
GTGATTCCCACAATGCGTGGGATCCGGCGGATTTTTCTGGTTCACATTTCTCCTCTCCCAATAGTCCCGCAGTGAAATAGAAGCAACATTAGGCGGCAGACACCTAATGCGTTTCTTATGTCGAAAATCATGGGGATCCCCACTGCGCTAACGAGATAGTACGCTGACTGTCTCTTGGACTTAATTAAGCAAACTGTGCCTCCATCCCTGGAAGTTGTTCACATGGGGAAGCGTGTTCAACACTTTCGCGACCATTGACGAGTATGGTCGTCATGAAATTTTCTTTAAAAAATGACAGGTGACGACTAGACTCGTCATCACCAAAGTTGGTCCCAACGGAACCAAAGACGACTCTAACAGCTGCAGTTGAGTTTTTCAACGCTTAATTTCCACACTTGTTCATGCTTTTTTTCAGTAGAGTTTATTCCTCCTCCTCGTCCCGTGTTTCCACTTTCACTGCACTGCCGCCTCTTGTACCGCGCATGGGGTATCATTTTACGCAATTAGAGAAATAAAGAAACGTTAGTTCATTGAAATAATGGTGCTGTTTTTTTTTCAGAAAGAGAGCTCCGTAAAGTGAGTGAAAAAAAAGTTTTTCGGTAATTTTGGCACGTTTTTTTTTTTTCTTTTCTTTCGGTCGCGAAAGAGTACAAATGTCCCAAGCGAACCTGTTTATACAAAACGAAACTATATCACAGAGAGAGAAAGGTTAAGTGAAAGGCAGGGAGGTTAATCTGAAGAAATACTCTTAGCGCTGCTGGGCGAAATGTTGCGCAAGCATCCCCGCGCATTGTGTCAGCACTTCCTTCACTTCACTTGCCCCAGCGACTACAGTGACCAGAAAAAACGAAATAAGCCACAGTTTTTATCTTGAATGTACGAACTTATATCGCAATGTCATCGCAGCTTCACAGTAAGCTTAAGCTCGAGAAAAACGAGGGCCCAGAGCAGCGGTTTATTATCCGCTATATACTCCATCTCAGAAGCATCTTGCAGCACTGTGGGATCTGCAGGTCTTGTTAGCCAATAGGAAAGGCGAAAGCCACTCAAGACGTGTTCATCCGCGTCGCGTCGTCTGCTCGTTGTCTCTTAGGCATCGGATTGCCTACCTTGTCGATACTTGCTCCTTGCAGTTAATATAACACGCAAAAAGCTCTTCGGGAACGCCACCGCACCGTTTCTTTGATGTTCAGACATCCACTTGTACAGGGCGCATTCGCTGGCGTTTGCGAGGAACGCGGTTCCTTATACAGCAGCGTTCATATTGGCGCTTTCACTGGGTTATTTTTTTCTTCAAAAACATGTGACCGCTTCAGGCGACCACGCATATTACAAAGCATTGGAGCAAAGGAAAGTTTATTGAATTATTTATTACATTAAGTTTTATTGGCGCAAGGGCATCTGAGGCCAAAGAGCGCCAGTACAAGTATTGTGTCTTTTCAGGTTATTAGAATAAAAAATAACTTAAAATATATGCTTTGCAGGGCATATCCACGAAATGTATTAAAGTACAGCGCGTCTCAAATGAGTGTCACTCTGTTAAAAGGCCTTCAATTTTTTTGGCTGCAGTCTCATGGTAGATGATTTGGCAAGGTCTGAGACCCCTCACTGTCCAGTCCTTGCTTGAGCAAGAACTGCGAAGGCTCAAACATACTTTTGGCAACAGGCGGTACCTCACAGGTGAGGCCCAGCCTGGTGACTAGGATGGAATGATACCATTGCTAAAAAGTTAACTTTTGCAAGATAATTAAAAAGTTTCTTCAGGTTGAACATTGAGTCGAGTGATAAAAATAGCGCGGGATGAAATGGAATACGATACCGGTACAGTTCCCTAAAATGAGTCAGCCGCTCTTGGTGAAGCCCGGGGCATTCAATGAGGACATGCAGAACAGTTAGATTCTCTCCACAGTGTATACATGTCGGTGGATCAGTGCCTGTCAGAAGGTGTTTATGTGTGGCATAAGTGTGGCCTATCCTGAGCCGAGCTATGGTGACTTCTGTGAATCTATTGAGTTTTTGTGGGATAACCTTTCTTAGTTGTGGTTTTACTAGGTGGAGCTTGTTGTCCACCTGTTTGTCCCATTCAGCTTGCCAGTGGCTCCGTAGCCCTCTACGTACAACAGGTTTCAGATCCACACCCGGAACAGAGGTTATATCTATAATGTTCCGACTCGCTGCTTCTCGGGCATTCTTGTCAACTATTTCATTGCCCGCGATCGCAGAATGACCTGGTACCCAGCATAGGACAATAGAAAGCTTTAGGTTGTAGGCCGCATGAATCTCATGAAGAAGCTTGTTGAAAACAGGGTTCATGCTGTACTTGCCACGAGACAGGGCAGTAACAACGCTCAGAGAGTCTGTGTACACTACAGACCTTTGTATTTTGTGTTGTACAATGTGCTGAATAACAAGCAGGATACCATACGCTTCAGCCGTGAAAATGCTGGTATGCATGTGCAAGGTTTTGGTATCGGAGAAGTTTTGGCCGTAGGCTGCACAGGATACGGATGTTTGGGTCTTTGAACCATCAGAGAAGAAGGCGGCTGAACGATATTTGTGCTCAAGGGCCAAGAAATGTTGTTCAATTAGCGCATTGGGGCAGGTTTTCCTTTTGAGGTCTTTAAAGGACCAGTCACAAGCAACCGGACACTGCTGCCAGGGAGGAACGATTTCAGCGTGGTCACTTTCCTGCAAATCCGCGAAACGAATTCCAAGTTTTTCAACGACTGGAGTTTTATTGCCACCGGAAACGGTGGTGCGATAGAAGGACGGTTTATGTATAGCTGAGTTGCGGAGACGTCATTCAAGAGTGCTTTGCATGGGTGCTGCTTCAGAGACATGATTCTTATTGCATAGGTGACGCCTAGATATGTGCGCTGATAGTCCAGCGGCCACTGATCCGACTCTGCATAAAGACTTTGTACAGGGCTCGTACGGAATGCTCCAGCGCCAGGCGTATACCTAAATGGTATACAGGGTCCAATATTTTGAGTGCTGTCTTTGAAGCTGACTGGTATACTATGCAACCATAATCGATGCGCGACAGGACCAGGCTTCTAAATAGAGATATGAGACAATACCTGTCTGTGCCCCACGACTGATGAGATAAAATCTTTAAAAGGTTCATGGTCTGAAGGCATTTTAGCTTCAATTGTTTTATGTGCTGGATGAAGGTGAGCTTAGCATCAAAAACTACGCCGAGGAATTTTTGTTCTTTTGCAGTGATTAAGCTTTTGTCCATTCATTAGTATGCAAGGATCAGGGTGTATACCTCTTCGTCTGGAGAACAGCACACAAGTAGTCTTGTCAGTGTTAAACTTAAAACCATTTTCGTCAGCCCATTTCGCAAGGCGGTTAACACCTAACTGTATCTGGCGTTCGCATATAGTCAAGTTACACGATTTGAAGCTGATTTGGATGTCGTCCACATAGACTGAATACGATATCGCAGGTGGCAGAACAGAGCGAAGAGAGTTCATTTTAACTATAAAAAGTGTGCAGCTCAATACTCCTCCTTGCGGTACTCCATTTTCTTGAAGAAATGTGCGAGACAATACACTGCCTATTCTTACACGGAACTTTCCTTCAGATAGGTAATCTCGTAAGATGTGTATCAACCTACCACCTATTCCAAAGGACGATAAGTCTTGCAAGATTCCGTATCGCCAGGCCGTATCATACGCCTTTTCTAGGTCAAAGAACACAGAAAGACAGTATTGGTTGTGTACAAATGCATCACGTATATATGACTCGAGGAGGACAAGATTATCAGTTGTAGACCTAGCTCTTCGAAAGCCAGATTGGCAAGGGGTCCAATATACCGTTATATTCTAGATAATAGACTAAACGGCGGTTAATCATTTTTTCAAGCACTTTGAGTAAGCAGCTTGTGAGTGCAATAGGCCTGTAACTATTCACCGAGGAGGGATCTTTGCCCTGTTTGAGGATTGGTAGGACTATTGCTTCTTTCCAGGCAGAGGGTATGTTGCCAGTATCGAAAATCTTGTTGTAAAGGCCTAAAAGGCAGTTTAGGGTTTCGTCGGGGAGATTTTGAATCATTTCGTAGGTGATTGTGTCAGCACCAGGGGCTGAACTTCGACAAGAACCAAGGGCAAGCTTCAGTTCATGGAGTGTTAGTAGTTGATTGTATCCATCTGATACAGGCTTGTTCGCGCGCAGAGGTACACTTTCAGCTACTCTTTTATGGTGTAGGAACTTGGCGGTATAATTTCCTGAGCTTGATATTTTTTCGAAGTGTTCGCCAAGAGTGTTGGCTTGTTTTTCTATTGTATCGCATGAGTCATTGACCATAGGGAAAGGATTCGGCCGGTTTCCCTTTGAGTTTATGGACCCTATTATACACCTTGCTGGCATCTGTGTAAGAGTTTATTGAGGATATGTAGCGCGTCCAGCTTTCCCTTTTGGCTATACGACGGATACGTCTGCCATTCGCTTTGCAACTTTTGAAGTTTACCAAGTTTTCTACAGTTGGGTAGCGAGAAAAAATATCCCCATGCTTTGTTTTGGCGTTTTTTTGCGATTTCACACTCATTATTCCACCATGGTTTCGCATTGACTTTGTTAGCGCTAGACTGAGGTGACTTTTTGGCTGAGGTGAGGATATATTCAGAGATATAGTTAGCCATCTCTTCTACATCTAGGTGGTCCACCTCTTCGAGGCGAAGTATACATAGCTCTCTAAATTTCACCCAGTTTGCACCGCGAAGGTTCCATTTTTTAGGGTAAGCTGGTCCGTCATGCCATTGTCTTGTTTCTAAAAGAGTAGGGAAATGGTCACTCCCATATGGATTATTAATAACTTTCCAATGTAGGTAAGGTAGAAGTGACGGTGACCCGATGGCTAAATCTATGCATGAGTATGTATTGTGTGTGGTACTGTAGTATGTTGGCTCTGCCTTGTTGAAGAGACAGGCTCCAGATGAGAGAAGAAAATTTTCTATTGCGCGACCTCTCGTATCACATCTAGTATCGCCCCATAACGCACTGTGAGCATTAAAATCTCCAATTAAAACATATGGTTCTGGAAGCTGATCAATCAGCTTTTCAAACTCTATTTTGTCGAACCTTTCGCCGGGGGGTATATAGATGGAGCAAACAGTTATCAGATGATTGAATAAAATAGCCCGAACAGCCACAACCTCGAGAGAGCTTTGTAGGGCAATGTGCTGGCATGGAACGGTCTTTTGCGCAATGATTGCTACACCTCCTGATGAGTTGCCACTATTTCGATCTTTACGAAAAACCACGTATTGATTTAAGAAATTCCTATTAGTTGACTTAAGATGTGTTTCTTGAACACAGAACACTCTTGGCTGATAATCATTTAGTAAGTCTTTGATATCATCTAGGTTATGAAATAGGCCCCTGGCATTCCACTGTAATATTTGTGTGGACATATTGAGGAGAAGATTGTATGGGTTCTGTGTTCAGATGCACGTGTTAAGGATATCTATGTATGTGCACAAGGGAGGTAACCCTTCAGGTTACCGATCCCTTTGGCGGAGCAGTTACGGGATGTTTTCCTTTCTTATTGCGCTCCAAAGAGCGCTGATCTTTGGGCGTCGACGACGCTGGTGTTCGTCCGTCGACCTCCATAGCCTTATCTGAGGCACTGGAAGATCGAGGACCGGGCACCGAGACTTTCGTCTCCTGCCTTGGAGTTCGGATCAGCTTTGGGACCTGTGGAACCAAAGTCTGAGGACCTGTCTTCGAAGTTGATGGCGCAGCAGTAGCGGCTGCCACCTGGGGGGCGGGCGAGGTGACTACCGGGACACTGTTGGTGACCGCGGTAGACTGCCGAGACATTTGTGACGCTGCCCCCCGTCGCGCCACCTCGGCAAAACTGGTGTTATCAAGGTATGAGAGTCGCTTCCTTGCTTCATGAAATGTGATGTTTTCTTTTACTTTGAGGGAAATGATTTCTTTTTCTATCTTCCATTTAGGACATGTTCTGGAGTAGGCTGGATGGCTTCCATCACAGTTCACACAATGTGCGGTTGAGTCGCAAACGTCAGATGTGTGTTCATTGGAACTGCATTTTGCACATGTCTGCTTTCCACGGCAGGTCTGGGATCCGTGCCCGTATCGCTGGCAGTTATAGCACCGCCGAGGATATGGGATGTACGGCCTCACACGAAGTTTGATGTACCCTGCATCTAGTGTGCTAGGGAGGACACTTGTGTCAAAGGTTAGTATGATGTGCTTGGTGCGGATTTGCTCATTATTTCTACGGATTAGGATTCTTTCCACTTTTATAACATTTTGATCCCGGAGACCGTCTAGAAGTTCTTCATCGCTAAGGTCTAAGAAGTCGTCTTCAGAGATTACGCCACGGCTCGTGTTCATTGTTCGATGTGCAGACATGGTGACTGCTACGTCACCTATGCATTTTAAGTCATTCATTTTCTCAAATTGGTCTTTGTCTTTCAGTTGAAGAAGTAGGTCACCGTTGCTCATCTTTGTGGCCTTGTAGCCTGGTCCGATTGTATTTCCGAGGCATTTCGCTACCAAGAAAGGGGACAACTTGCGAGCACTTGTGCTGCCCTCACTATGAATTACGTGGTACTTTGGAAAGTTGTCACTGTTCTTTTGGAAAAAAATTGAAAAGTTGCTTCGGTGCGCCCTCTTTTCTGAGGGGCGATCGTCGACTAAAAAGAAGCCTGTTTAGCCATAAGAGAAGTGAATGTGTTCGGCAACAGCGCCAACCGCCCACCAAGGAGCCCAACAAGGGGACGCGGCTAAACTTGAAAAGTTCGCACAACGCCAGTAGTACGCTATCACTATAACCAAATATGTGTAGCCAAGGTTGGGCACCCACACAAGGTTAACCCTCGCCGCCTGGAAAATTGGAAGTGAATAGAAGAGAGAAGAGGACAGGAAAGAATAAAAAGAGAGAGAGAAAGACGGAGATGTAGGGAGAGAAGGGGAGACAGGAAAAGGCGACTGCCGATTTCCCCTGGGTGGGTCAGCCCAGGGGTGCCGTCTACGTGAAGCACGGGCCAAAGGGGTGTGTTGCCTCCGCCAGGGGGCCTTAAAGGTCCAATCACCCGGCGTCGGCTCAACCCCCAGGATCCCCTTTTCCCCGGACACGGCTACGCCACGCACGGCTAGGCGTGGGAGGAGGTCGAAACCCCCCCCCCGTTGGCTCGGGTCCGTGGTGTCGCCACACACCAAACGCCTGCTCGCGCAGACGCCCCTGCGGGAAAAGTTTATTGAACAAGTGTACACAAACACTGGAGGCACTTATACACTAAAACTTCGAAATGGCGTCAGTAGAACTTATACAAACGCTAGACACAATTTAAACGGACTTCAATAAAACACTGTGCGGTACTAAGAAATTATGGGGGGGGAAAAATGTTAGCTCTCAAGGAGCTGAAGAGAGAGAGAGAAAAGGAAAAAATCACAGCATATACACGAAGTGAACGATGGTGAGTGGGCGAAGCTCGGAGGAATCATTCGGGTAACCGTGAATCTCCCCCGTACATTGCCCACTCGATCATGCAAAGACGTGACAACACGTGTCACGTCTTTGCATGATCCTGGGTGTTCGATCGTGGGCTGGGCACGAGCGTGGCCGACTTGTGTTCCGGGCGCTCCCAGCCTCAGCGACAACGCCAGTTCGCGTTCCACCGACAGAGGAAGACGATGCCACCTACTCAGACGCCGAAGTCCACACCAGTGCTCGACGCAACGCTTCGCCTCCGCATGCATCGCCACAGAACGCTGCTGTGAGTTGTGAAAGCCACGCGTCCTTGGCTATGGGTTGTGCCGCCGTGAGTACCGGAGCCGCCGCATGCTCCGCAGATACCGGCTGCCCTGGTTTTGCATGCGGCTCACACGAGAGCACTGTGGAGCTGGACTACCTCCTCTCTGGTGAAGTTCACCTCACCGTTGATCACGATGGAGTCCACCTCCGGTGCTCGACTCTGAGTACCGCGTCGGCCCGACGATCCCAATTATAACAGCGCCATCTATCCTCTTTAATCGTCAACTATACGAAAACCACTAACGCCATCTAGTGATATTATTTCGAAGGACATATACACACAACGCCATCTAGTGAGCAATTCTTAAAACTAGAGCTGGCTGCATACATACTACTACTACTACTACTACAGAGGAGGGAACGACCCACACCCTAAGGAGCTTCGCCCCTAAAAAAAAGGAAAAATCCGTCTTCTGCCTTGCTCTACACTTTAGTAACTTCTCCTTTGATAACAATGGAGACATTTGTTTTCATGACATTTAATGTCCGCGGTTTTCGCAGTCCTGCTAAACAACAAAGAGCACAGGGAAGTTTATTGCATACTTGTAACGGCAGTACAGGTGACTATAACAACTATAACTGCACTGGGCTGAAAGCATCGGAGCGCAGATGACCCTCCACTATCTATGGAGCCAAATGCTCGAGTACAACGCTCGCGTAGGTTACCTATCATGACCTCAATGCTTGCTCAAGGAAAGCATCCGCTTGCGTCTAATCATATCTTACGCGTTTGAACCAACCGGCTATAGAATATAACGAAACTAAAACTTTCTGAAGTCCTTGCTTACATGCTTTTAGCTAGCGTCTTCGAACACAAGTCATCATTGGATATATATATATATATATATATATATATATATATATATATATATATATATATATATATATATATATATATATATATATATATATATATATATATATATATATATATGTGTGTGTCACTAAAGATGTTTTGAAAGAATAATTCCTGTAACTGCATAATAACACTTCTGCAGACCACAGGCGCGGGATTTAAAGCTGCTCTGCAACACTTTTCCGAGTAACGAAGGGACGGCTTCATTTTTGACAGCACCAAACGCCTTTAGCGCTACTAAACTAGCCTCTTTTCAGGAAAATACTGGATGTTGATCTATAACGCTCCGCAGATTCAGTCGACGCACTTTCAGCGGCCATCACGAACCGTTGTTGAGTGGAACAGCAAATTATTGTCACAGAAAACAATATAGACATTCAGGATGTTTTGCATCGTCAACGCATCACCGGTGCTAATGTTGTGGTGCCATCTGTTCAGTTGACATCAAACCACGTTTTACGGCTCGGCACCGCCTTGGTAGTCCTAGCAGCATCTAAACAAACAAGCGATCTAAATAATAGCGAAGAAATTTACCTGATGCTTTGCCCTCAGCGTTAGATGAGACTAAGCGATGACAGAATATACCACTTATTTCGTGCTCATAGTCGAATTTCGTGCTCATAGTCGAATTTCGTGCTCTCCGGGCAGAGAACCAGTGAGAAGCACGAATTCGGATGGAAGCGGATGGACTGGGCTCTATGGGGGCTGCCATGTTGCTGTACGTCATCGCGGTTAGTGAGCCTATTACGGTTACGCGTCTATAATATTTTAGAAAATTGCGAAGTGCATTCGTGAAGAGCCTAAAGTAACACGTATCGCTGTAACGCGTCATGCAAGTTCCACAGTTAAAACCCTTGTACCTTGTTGATAATGAAACAATTACACCCGGAACTATATTATGTGCTGCACAAGGATACTGCCTGTGTACTTCTCGTAACTTTGGAATTGCTACAAGGTAGTTGCGAGATGGAGTATAGGTCTTCTTGTCCCAGGCAGCCTTAATTAGGTCCCGGCAATACCCGGGCTTTCTAGAAGCCGAGCACGCTCCTGCAGCCTCTCGCGTCCTTGACAGCGAGTCTGGCATCATCTGCGGCGCTGCAGACACGGCAAAAATTGCGCGACGCCGGATGCATTCGCAACCTGGATTTTGAGCCGTCGCGAGCGAGTCCAAACCAGCCGGGACGTTCACGTCGGCAAATGCCACGAACGCGTGCCAAGGGCTCACGGAGTCCTGGCTACGCGTTATAACTTTCCTCTCGTTTTACCAACTCATATCCGACGCATTGTGTCAATCACTATCAAGCGAAGCAGTCAACGAGTAACAGATTATACAGGTTGCCCCAGTTACCTCCAGCCAGATTTGAAATAGTTGTCCCGGATGAATCATGTTCCTGCCGCATGCACGTATGTTTTTCCAGAAGGCTGACGTGCAACCTGTATATAAAGTGACAACGGGAATGTGTGGCCATCATAGCTATAGGGCCTATATGTGCCTTCGATAAGTTATGTGCTACAGAAGACGGGCTGCAACGTGCTTCGCAGGTTTCATTCACATTGTTACTCTTTTATAATAATCTTTATGAGCGTTTTCATCTTAATATGCATTGTTCTTCTGACTTTTATTAATATTTATTAGCCTTCAAGGATGCTGTCCGGCAGCTGCAAGAGGGGGTTATTCCAATATTGTAGCCAAGGAAAGCAACAACATATAAAATATAATAAAATTGAAGAACGCTATCTAAAGAACGTCTATGCATAACGATGTAACAAAGGTTGCAGGAATAGACTGACGCAGCATGGACGAAAACGGAGGAGAAGAAAGGAAGTTATAAGTGCACAACAATGTATGAGTCAGGCACTCAGACAACGCCAACAAGACAATCTTTGTCTCCTGTATTAGGCTGCGTCTTTCCTATATTCCTGTCATCTTTTGTTTTCTAGCACCGACCTTGTCTACGAGTAAGATTAGCTATAGGTGATCGCAGTATGTCATAAAATAAAGTAATACTGAAAACCTGTCGAACAGCCGTATGCTATTGGACGTTTTCCATTACGATTTATGTTCTGACTTATCGTACCGTTCAACACACACTGCGCTCTTAGAGCAGAGTTCTAGAATGCTCGAAAAACAAGGGAAACATGACGCCAAGCACTTTACATGGCGAAAACAGCTGTAAACAGACTTTGTATTCACGCACCATATCTTCGTTGCACACACCAGCTCTTCCGAATCTATTTTAGCCGCAAAGCTCTTCTTATTCACGCTCGCGGTGGAGGTGTTAGTCTAGTTGTCGTGCTGTGCCCATGTATATAGCTGACACTGTTCGGCTGCCTGTATGTGGCTGCAGCTAAATCTGATACTCAATTAAGGCCAAATCACGAGCCGCTTCCGGCTATTTACACTCGGCGTCAAAAGTTTAGAGGCCACCCGGTCTGAGAAAACTGAATTTCCAAGATATGTGTGACTGTATTGGGTCGACCTGCAAAGTGCATGTTGTTAGCGCGTTTTATAACAGGCCGGAAATCTATATGCAAAAGTGACCCCTGAAGCAGCGGGAATATCAAAGTTTTCCTTGCGTCTCACAGTCCATAAACGTTTGACGGTGACTGTGTAAACAAACAAAAGGAAGTGACTGATCAATATTGGCGGCCGTTGGCTCATTAATGGAAGGAACACTAGTTTAGGATGAATAATTGGTGATATAGTTGAAAGCCAGAACAAACTGAAACCTATGGCACTAAGGAAGTGCCTCACTTAGCCAAAATACCTTGTGAACTCGCTAAAGTGGTTAAATAAGGGTTCTTTCATGCATTGTTGCAGTGTTTAAGAAAGCTATATAACCTGCTAGGTACGCGATGTGCACTAGTCGCACGTTCATCCGTGCCTTGCCGTGTAATGCACAAAACTGTGCAGCGAAGGCCAAATACGTTGATGCAAGGAAAGGGCGCTTCGTTCCAACGACACAGCCACGAGGAAACAACACAAACACGTGCACAAGTATGACGAGCCCGGTCTCCCGTTTCCCGTCGCAGCCTCCGTTATTATTCTTCCACTGGCAAAGCCAACGGCGCGATGGCGGCGCCGGCCGCTTTTGCTGAGGAGCGTGGTTTCTGGAGCGAGGCGGTTGACGTCGTGGTGATACGAGCGCGCGCGCGGGGCAGCGCGGTGCTCCACGGGGTAACTGATTAATATTTTGCGCAACGAGGTGTTCTCGTTAGCTGCACCGAGCGATATTACGATTATGCGGTCAACGCCGCGGCGCCTCTTCAGCAGGTCGTCTCCTTTACCGGAGAGCTCGCCCGTCGGCGTACAGGGCGCTCCGGGGACACGCCGCGGTAGAAATTGGAATCCCCTCCACTATCGGTGGCACCAGAAGGTAAACGGTAGACATTCTTAGCTTCCTTATCCACAAGGTCCTACCTCAGACATGTTTTCTTGCCACACAAGCATTCCGACAGAAGCCAGAGATGTCGTAAGAAAAACTGTGAGAATAGGTTTTCTTTGCTGCGTCAGAGCCCATTACGGTCGCAATAACAGGGGCAAGAGCGGTGTTCTTGCCAGAAGTGGTTGAGGGCAACTGCCGCGGCTTCACATAACTCGCGTAATAAAAAATTGTGGTGAAACGTGCGGGGTCCAGTGTGCTAATTGAGGGATAAACGGAGGCAGCAGACACTAGTGTAGCGAACACATGGGTATTTATTAGCACATTTTCCTCAACAGTGAGCACGCCAGCCAGACCATAAAAATAACAACAGTAAAACGACAAATGACACACTAGAATGCAAATATAACGCGCACGCACGCACGCACGCACACACGCGCGCACACAAACACACACACACACACACACACACACAAACACACACACACACACGCACACACACACACACACACACACACACACACAAACACACACACACACACGCACACACACACACACACACACACAGAGCAAAAGAGAGCATAACACGACGTATTACGAATGCGTGGTCGCCAACGTTCACAATGTCATCCCCACGGACCTCCCGAGACGAACGTCGACGACGAGCGCCAAGCCCGAAAGCGAGTGAGGGCTGTTTCGCATGGGCACACGTAACCTCGCCGCCAAAGCGGTGCCTCCACGGCAGCACAGCGCCATCCCTCAGGCGGCGGTGACTATGCTTACTACTCCGGCATATGTCTGCCCCGCGGTGAAGCCAGCCTGCAGTACCCGCGTGCGTCATAAGGCGAAACAACTTTACAGAGGGTGCAAGCCCCCCCGCTAACGGTGGAGTAGCCGCCTTGTGATGATTGCAAGGAAAACTGATAGAACATCCGACTATGAAGGTAATCTAATAATCTCTTTATTGTGTATTTTGCAGAAAAGAGAACAGTCAATAGTTTACTTCTGTTTCAGCCGTCACGCTTCTGTGTCAATCTCTAATGCACGAAGAAAAAGAAATCCGTGACATTGTGGAACACATGAGCCGAAAGTCAAAACAGATTAGTGAATCCAACACCGAATGTGCATGGACCAAGAAGTAATAGAGGAAAAGTTGTGAAGCAGAGATAAATAGCTTAAATTATTCCGCAACGGACTCGTATAGGCACCATGGTGACGGCCTTAAGAAATACGGCCCGTTTCAATGTGAATGTATCTGCGGAAGTGCCCCCCAGCATATTTTTTTTCCCTGAGCGCTGTATATGAGCCGACTCATTGGTAAGCAGCTCATGTACGACATACAAAGCTTCTTTGATACAGGGTACGTGTTTAGCGGAGACGATTTCAGACTCACCAAAAGCTTTGTGAATATCATTTCCGGCGCAAGGAACATAGAGAGCTGTGCCAGCGGCTTCGATAACAAAGGAGCAGCAAACTACCCACTTAACGTAGGCCTGTATTCTCTTTTAGAAAACGCATGCAGAGCAATACATTTTAAAGAATTAGCAAGCAAGCAAGCGAATAAAGTACTTGCCCGCCCAAGCAGTTTCACATATAACTTCTTTTCTGCGTCAATTATGTAGATTGCTTTGGTTTGAATGCATGTAAATTCCAACCAATTCTCCTACCGTGGGCATATATAAGTAGTGACTGTATATAGGAGGCACCGATTGACAATCAAGTCTTCTTTCTTTTTTTTGATGTTGGTGTTGTTGCTTGGGGGGATGCGTGCGACTATAGTCAATGTAAATACCAATATACAGCAGGTTATTTTATGAATAGTGGAGAAGTTTTCAAAAGAGGTGGCGGCACACATTGGGATACCTGCGTCGTCTCATCGACGCACCAGGAAACTTCCGCACCATCAGCTTAGAGCAAAGCAATAGTTCAGTAATATAAAATAACAAATTTCATTTCAAAATAACAATATTTATTGTGGAAAGACCAAACCAGTTCAGCCTGTGACGTCACCATCACTTTCGAAATATTTGGTGCCACATACGCGAAAAAAAAAGGGCCTTATGTTCAACACAATTTATATTACAGGCGAAGTTTTGAAATACTCACTAAAAAGCACCAATTCACTCAGCGTCAGCTTTTCTAGATTTTGTATACAGTCTTAAATTATAGCGTCAAAACCATGACTGGCCTGGTGAACGGCTTGGATGTTTGTATTATACTGCGTGACGGCACGAAAGAGGAAGGCATGGCACAGACACTAATGAGCAACAAGCATGGCGATGAAGGTCCAGGCTTAGCTGCGACTTGTTTTCCTTTACCGTGACTCAAAGCGCAGGAAGCGGTAACAAGAGAGAGAGAATCAAACGGATTAGCCGTACCTTTCACGGCAAGCGTTCTGCGACTCTTGATTTCCTCTTGAATGACATAATGTCGAGTGCATACTTCGCCAGCAATCAGGGATTAGTAAGCAAAGAGAGGATGCTAGGTCAGGTACTCGCATGACGGGCTATCAGCGAGTGCTGCATAAGCCGCGGGTTAAAAGAAATAGTGATAAGATAAGAGAAGCTGCTCCTGACAGGCGCGAGCCTCTCCGCCTCACGGTGCAGAGGCGTGTCGCGTTGCCATTGGCGAACCTGGGACGGTCAATTGGGACGGAGGTCAGGAGCAGGAACACTTTCTCTCTTGTCCCTGTAACGTGGGCTTCCCTCCATGCGGCCTCCTTTTCTCCTTTCTCCCATTCGCTTTCCAGCTAGACATGGTCTATCCGCTCAGCGTCCGAGCTTTGATTCGGACTCCTTTTTTCCGCGTCATTAGGGAGCCTTCTACTGGCCGCAGAAAACGTCCTTGGGGGAGCTTTCCCTTATTGCACTTGCTGTGAAAGACATTCGTCGGTAAATGCCCAGCTGGGAAGTCATTTGCCGAGAGCCAGGTGATTTGCTTCTCTTCTTTCCTTCATTCCTCTCTCGCTTTCAGCCACAGAGGTGAGTCGCACTGGAAGAGGCAGTGGTCGTGCGTACGGTTGCAGTGTCTGCAGTCGCAACAGTAAATTTGTGGCAGTGTCTGCTACAGTATGACAGTGTTACCGACAGTACAATAGTAGCCGCAGGCTTAATACAAATAAGAGAGCGCAGCTGCGGGTAAAAAAGAAAAAAAAGTGGTGAAGCAATATTGGTGGCCGTTGGCTCCTTAAGGGAAGGAACAGTAGGTTTATGATGAATTATTGGTGACATCGTTGAAAGCCCGAATAAATCAGAACCTAGGGAACTTCATGTGTAGAGCTTACGATAATCGCTTAATAACATTCCTGCTCCGCCATTTGGGCTCTTTCCTTTGTTACCTCCTTCATCCCTTTCCAGCTCCACTTCCCCTTTATTACCTTTTCCTTAGCGCAGGGTTACAAACCAGACGCGCGTCTCGTTGGCTCTCCTTCGCTTACCTTGCTCCTCTCTTTCTCTAAACTTTATTTCCTTGATTCCTGAAATACACGTGAATTATTACGCGTACGCCATGATGTTCGTATGTATACAACGATAAGTTCCATGCTTAGAATAACAGAGAGCTGAGCTAGTTGGCACGTATTCATTCTAAAAAGACAGAGCATGCAAACACGGACACAAGAAGGAAGTCAGGACACCACAAACGCCTTTGTGGTGTCCTGACTTCCTTCCTCTGTCTGTGTTTGCACGTCCCTGTCTTTTTTAGAACGAAGCTTCATGCCCACAGGGAACGAGGAACTCCGTCACTCAAGTACTATTTGCCTGTGTTCTATTTCAATCCCCTAGAGTCAGAAGTTTTATTTCCCAGCTGCGTTGACAACTCGACATGGTTATCTATATTTACTCGTACACGGCAACCACGTGATGCTTTTTTCTGATGACATTCACGCGACTGTACAAAGACAGGAATCGCAATGCTTGCGTCAAGATAAAAGGACAAGTAGCTTCGCCTTGGAAATGGTGGGAATTTTGGGGTGCGGTTTTGTCCTAGGGCCAAATCTTCTGACGACATGTTCCTCATCCTCATAACCCCGAACACCCACAGTTTTGCAAGGTCTTGGGTTTTTAGCATACTATACCATGTTCCCGACAGTCGAGTCAACCTGATGTTAGAATCCGGTTCGCGATTTTGACGTTTTTTTAACACGAAAGTGTTTTATGCCGGGGGTCCACCAAGACTTCAGTGACGTATTCGTGTCACGGAAATGACGTCGAAAAATTGTACATGGTCAGACGACAAAGAAAGAAGTTCCGTCAACGGGAGTCGAACCAACGACCCCTCGGTGCGCGACAACAGATGCCGGGCACGCTATCCACTGCGCCAGGGTTCCACACACCAGAGGCTTTGCAAACACGCCTTTTATAGTTACCACTTTGCTCTCGCAGTACTCTTGTTCTGTGGGGTGTTGTCGGCGTCTGGGAGCAGTAAAATGACGTAATACATCATCATCACCGTGGTCTCCGCGATTAACTCTGAATGCATCCGTTGCTATGCGTCCGTCCCATTTGGCGCTTTTCTAATACGAGAAGTGCAATTTTTTTCAACGCCCTAACACACGCCGCGGTGGCGACCTTAGCCCAAGCCTCAGCCTCACTAATAGCATTCATCCATATTAAATTAAATATAGCTCTGTTACGCGCGCCTCCTTCTCCTGGCTTTCACACCACGTTCCCTGCTTACGCTCACCCCGAGAAAAAAAATTGCGGCCGGGCTAGAGTGGAGATAGGCCACGAGTTGCGTTTCCCTCTGGTCCGGCCGTGGTATTCAATAGCTCTTTAACAGGCCGCGGGATGGCGGCCCTAGCCCAAGTTCTGTAGGGAGCCTACATGACCGAAAACGACCGGTCATGTAGGCTCCCCAAAGTTCTGCGTCCACTCAGCGACGCTCTTCTGGCTGTCGCACTGCGTTCTCTGATTACGCTGTCACCGTTCAACCACTACAGCTACCACAAAGGTATGTTTAATCATTGACCATGGACGTTAGTCGTCGGGATGGCGATGTGCAGCCAAGCGTCAACTTGAGTGCATCCACGTTAAACCGTGCTGTAGCTATGAAACACCAATAGACATTGTGCAAATTTTCCTATATCAATGCACAGTAAACATTCAAATACTTCTGTAAGGACACGCTTTACTTTCGTGTTATGCCGATTCCTATGAAAGAGGGATCAACCATGCTCTTTCCCCCCCCTTTCCTGATCACAAAAGGAGAAGTCCAACCACAACAAGAGGGCTCTCCCAGCATTTTGTTGATTTTAGGCATTGGTAGCGTTATAAAAAAAAAAAACTGCAAAGTCTTTTTTTTAAAGCAAGAACTGCACCCGACGGCGGCGGCTGTCTATAAACAACATCAAATTGAAAACGTGTTTTGTTATCATTCGCGATAGGACATCTCTTTCGTTTTTTGTTTGCACTTCTCTCCGTACGTGACTCCCTGTAAAGAAAAGGCGCGGTGGTGAGACTCCGTCTAAAGTGACGCCTAACGCCAGCAGGACTTCGACAAAAGGAGATCCCGAGGCGAAAAAAACCTGAGACTTCTTTTCTTCGAAATTGTCTCTTTTCAAAAGCCCGGTCGCCTATAGAAAACGCAAACACCAACGCGTCTTTCCTCCCGCGTGCGCGAACATCCTTTTTTAGCCCGATAACCCTCGAAAAAGTCGCAAGATCATGGCATCAAGAAAGAAAAATACATGCGCATATAAATAGATACTGAGGTAAAGCATAACGCTACGGTAATCGTCAAATTCTCGCTAATTTTGTTCTACCTAGAAAAAGGAAGAATCAGCTTAGTAAAAGAGTAAATATATGTAATGCTAAGTCTGAAAATCTAGCCTTTGGTAGCGACAATGAAGTAAACGTCTACGTACGGACATGCGTGGAAGCGAAACCGACGAGACGAGAAGAATGGAAATCTGAGGCACGTTCGCTCCCGTGGAAAATCTTTAATTAAATTCCTTTCCTTACCCTGCCGTCGGCTCGGAGGGTTTTGCACACAAGTCAAAAGGGGCCACGTCAGAGAGATTCGGCCTCTCTTGTTTCCCCAAGGCGACAAGGAAGAGGGCACACTGTAGCGTTGGCGACAAGTTGATGGGATAAGGCTACTCTGATAAGGCACAAGAAAGTCGAAAACAGACGACCTGGCGTAGTCTTATAGCGCCGCCCTGTGTGACGGCACGTCTTCTTCTCTAAATTGAGAAGGGTACTACGGTCGTCATGAGCAAAGACCTGTACTTTTCGCCTGTTTTCTCCTTACTTCGATTTTATTGACATCAAACTTCGTGGCTTAAGACGCTATAGGATTCCTGCGCAGGCATCAGTTTCCGCACGCTGGCCATTAGTTCTGTTAGTTCTTTCCTATTTGGCTTCTAGAGTTTTCATTTAGTAATATTCTCGAAATGAACGAGGTTTAATCATTGATCGACCTACCAAACAAAAAAAAATGAAACTAGCATTACTGTGCCTGCCGTGATTTTCAGCTGGCCATTTACTGGATTTCTTTTTTTATCGACAGATAATAATTAAGTGCACAAGCAGCACTCCACGCATATACTGTAAAATCACGCAATAAGCATTTCTGCCGTTTTTGAATTAATTTTCTGGATGTGTATGCGTCAGGTTTGCTGAGAGGCAACGTATTTTGTACAAGAGAGGAAGAGAGACAAAAAGGAAAGGCATAGAGGTCAACCTGGCGCAAGTAACTGGTTTTCTACCCTGTACAGGGGTGGGGAGGAGGACAGACCGGGAGAGAATGGAACCTGAAAGGAAAGAGAAAAATTAAAGCAGCTTCGCACTAGTGATGCCAAGCCCTGAAGGAAGTGCGGAGCCGGGAAGTCCTTCTTTGTTTGTCTTCAGTATTATCTTTTTTTCCTGCTGTCTTTCTTTCTTTTTTCTCTTGTCCAGTTTTTCTGTCTTTTTTTTCCCTTTATTTCTATTTATTTCAATTTTTCTCCCTTCTTTTTTTCCTTTCTTTTTCTCTCTCTTTCTATTTCCCACTTGCTTCCTCCTTTTTTTTTCTATTTTATGCGTGTTTTTGCCTGCATTACGCCAAGCGACGACAGCATACGACAGCCCGGGTCCCCTAAAGTGCTCCACATTTGATATCATCATCAAGGCGCTTGAAGAACAAGACGAAGAAGACTTCTCCTTGGCGCGAGCGCGCGTTAATTATGCTACAGATTGCTATGCTATACGTGGTTTTGCCTGCGTTACGCCAAACGACCACGACAGCATACGACAGCGTACGACTTTCCGGGCCCCTAAACTGCACCGCACTTAAAATCGAGCCAGCTACACAGTAGGGGTGCGAACAGTGTGGAAACAACGGAGCTGGCAGCCTTTATCTCCTCCTCACTATCACTTCCCTTTCCCACCATTTTGTTAAACTGTATATGCGTGGCTATGCTATGGTTTCCTTTTCTTTCTTTCTCTATCTATCTCTTTCGTTCTCTCTCTCTCTCTCTTTTTCTCTCCTACTCTATTTTTCTCCTTCCCCAGCGCTTGTCATCACTCTCCTGCGCTCCTCTCTCTCTCCCCCACCGTCTTCGCCTTCCGTCGCATCTGCTGTGCTCGGTTGCGGGGCTTGCCTATGCCTAATTCCTGTGGCACATACACGCCGGAGTTTTTATGGATGCTACCCGGGATTTTGCCAAACTTTAGCTTCTCCGTTGTTAAAAACGCACACACACACGCCGACAGTAAAGTCGTTCCAATGCGAGTGGTTCAGGTTGTCCGGCGGATTGTAGAAAGCTCAGTAGCGTTTGCGCAGTCCCTTTTAGGTGACGTTAAGTTTGGACGATTGATGGTTTGATCGAAACAACTTTATATAAGTGATGAGGTACGCACCGTAGCGCGCAGAGGGAGATGGCACAGGAATATGTCTTCCGAAAGAGGTCGGTTGTCCAAATTGTTGAGCGGGTTGCGAAGCGTTTGTCTCTTCTGTACTGCGGGCAGTCGCGCAGAATATGTGGAATGATCTTTCCTCACCGCAGTGTTTTCAGTCTGCGATGTCAGTCGTCGTTACATAAGGAACGCGTACGCACTGATCCTTGTGATGCCCAGACACAGGGGTTTAAGTTATTTTTATTCTTTATTCTTAGAATTATTATCTTCTATTACGCCGCATCACTGCCGGGGATGATAACTTTGTAACTGTTCACCACCGCTGTGCAACCAAATTCACCATGTCACCAGCTCTGCTGCTGTCTTCCTGATTGGCTCAGAACTGAAGAATGACAGCGTATTGGTATGCTTCTGCCTACAACAGCTCAACCAGACATGTCTGTTCACTTCACGACATTCTGCGGGTGGGGATGAGGGTTGAGGGTGCAGTGAGGGAGGGAGGGGGGCGATGTGGTTGCTCAAACTAAGAGGTCCCCTGCTAAAAACCGAGGTTCTTATGCGTTATGGCTGATGCCCAGGCGATTTAAAACACGCAAAAGAACGGTTCGCCTTTGAATATGCCTGTTTCGCTCACTACAAAGGGGTATAGCCTCGGTAACGGATGTCATCAATGCTTCCAATTACCGTTGCCTTACCATGCGATTACTGTCTACTGAGAGCATTTGCTCGTGCTTGCAAAGACGCTCTGACGGTAGAACCGCTAGCCCACTGTGCATATTTTAGCGTAGGCAGTCAGCCATTGCCGAATATCTCTTACAGAAAAATAAGCAAACCGACCTTTCAATTTTTATCCCCAACCCCGCCACTCAATATGACACCCGTATACCTATGCCACCTACTCATAAATTCAGGCAGACACTTCATAAATATTCGACCCTACGTACATTGAGAGAGAAAGAAAGAAAAAAAATACAGGGAAGACCAAGGACAGGCATTTATTAATTTTTTTTTTATCGCGATGAAAACATGCCAGCACATCGCCCTAGCCAAAGATCAAGAAATGTAAAGGGTTGACACCAGGCCAAGTTGGTGTGGAATCATTTCGAAATGTTAACAGCGCATAGAAGGTTTCGGAAGAGACGAGACAACAGAGGCAAAGAGCGCTCTTTGCATCTATTGTATCGTCCCTTCATAAGCTTTCTATGCCCTGTTAACATTTCGAAATCAAGAAATGAAATGTAAACCACATCAAGCTTATCACACTGCTTGCGTAGAACTTTCTTATTTATTTATTTATTTATTTATTTATTTATTTATTTATTTATTTATTTATTTATTTCGTTTTTTTACCACCAATTATATTAACCGACGCCACAAAGTAAAAGAACGCGCTATATGCTATTATGCTCCTAAAGCGCATACAAAACAAACTGCCATAAAGCGAACGAAATACTTGAATCGGGTCAAAGCTGCGGTGGTATAGACGTAAAGTGGCCTCCCTTAACACGTAATAAATACGGTAATAAATACGAAGGAACGAGCAACACGACACGCACGCCATTACGAGAAGATATTAAATGCCTTGGGCGACCTTTTTTATTTTTCGTTTGGCCCTCATAACCGTAAATCTGGCTATTTCTCTCACAGGCAATAAACGACACAAGTAATAACCACTGCCCTAGCTGGGAAAAAACTTGCCAACGTCATCATACTCTAGTTTCCTTCCTTTTCTATATCTCTCTTTTTTTCCTTTTTTTTTTCTCAGAGCTGCTTTCTGGAGGGGTGATAAGGAAGGAAAACTGTATGGCCAGCAGCCCATTATTCTGATGTGTTGGGCTAACTTTCTTTTTTTCATCATCATCTGCGCTATAGGCGCCACAGCAATTCACAGCACCGCGCTGCGCCATGCATAATACATCACTATCTTAGTGTTTTGTCATTTAAAACGTAAGATTTACGTTCCCCTAACACATTCTCGCATTCTGCCATGAACATTTTCTTTAGCTCGTTTCAATTCAAGGTTTTTTTTTTCTTTTGTCACTATTGCTATTTTCCCGGCGCGAGGACCAACGATCTAGTTCTGGCGGGGCTCACAGAAATGCTGCTGCAGATCGGTAATATATCTCTCTACGCTGATGATACCTGCCTCTGGGCGCTCGGCGTGACACGACCTGAAGTTCGCGCAAGAATACAGAAGGCGGCAACATTGATAACTGAATACCTTCGCCAGCAAGGTTTGGCTATCGCTACAGAAAAATGCACCGCAGTGGCATTTACTCGCAAAGTGATGCCTTTCTACCTAGTGTGCATCGAAGGCCAATCAACTGCTTATAAGAGCACTCATAGATTCCTAAGTGTGCTAAGTGCATTGAGTGGTGTCGCCGTTGTACGGTGACGTCGGCGTAACCAATAGAGAAAACGAGGACGAAAGAGAGCGAACGTGGACATTGTCGATGTCGCGAGCCTGGTCTCTAACGTCGCTTTCTTTCTCCGTCACGCGCGCTGGCCTCTTGGTCAGAGCTCGTGCGCATGCAGGAGGGCTGGCGCGCACACTGAACAGGCTTCGCTTGTCATAACGGGGCTGTCGGAGTTTCGATTAGTTCGCTACGCCTGCAATGCACAGAGTGGTGTGCGTAGCACTTGAGAGCTGGCAGTTTCTGTGGTAATATGTAAGGAATGTTACATTGCCACAACTGCGGATAGCCCGAACTTCAAACAGAGTTGGCATTGCCCCAACACGAAGCTGCGCTCAGAATTCGCACTAGGCAGTATCGTAATCATCGGTGAATTTTAATTTCTGACTTTGTCTTCACCTCTCTTGTCTCTACCGTTCTGAAGATTTACTTTGAAAGTTTACAGGTGTATACATCTCCACTGATTCCATAACCCGTAACCTCTTCCGCAGCGAGTTAACAGAGCCTTGAACAACGCATTTCCTCACAGCAGTAAATCTTTCTTTAGGGCAAGTATACATGCCCGCACCGCGACACGGAGCAGCGCTCGCCTCGCACTGCATAACTACGGCTACTTCAGAAGTTCTGTAATCCCAGCCAAGACTCACTGGGCCAGTCCGTATTCACGTCCTGGCGCCAGTGTGGGACGCGCTCATGTTTGGACCGTCTGCGCATCTCTAATGTGAACCTTAACCTATACTGCAACGTGCGCGCTGGGCCTCTGAAATTGGCCGAGTGAGAGCTCTACCTGGAGGCTTGCCCTTCCTTTCCTCCTCACTTTCCTCTCTCCCCCCGTCTTGACCACCCGCTGACAGCCTTGGAAACATAACGCTCTGCGTGGCACCGTACTGCTGTCGACCCTGTCGAGACACGGACGATAGACACCCCACCGCTCTCCCCGCCCCATTAATTCGGGGTATTATCTTCCTGATCCCACGCCTGCGCAGTGGAGGAATGCCATTTAATGAAACCGCCAAGAAATAACGGCTACGCAGGCGTAACGCGAACAAAAACTAAGACTGAAATAAAGAACAAAAACTGAAACAAAAGATCGTGTGACGCTATATCTCAAAGAGAGTAAGAGGCAGAGAAAAAATATATGCTGGGACGCCAAGTGAGCAAGACGAAGAAAAAATTTTGCTATGTTCTATCTAGAAACGAAATGCGTACGGGTACTAACCGAGGTTATACGGCTAAAAATCAGTGATTAAGGCCTGCTTCTCGGTTTTTATGGGTGACACTCAGTGGCGTCGCGTTTCGGAGATTCACCGCTCGTGCACCGTGTCTCATATTTCTTTTCTTACATTTTCTGTGGTGCTTTATTTCATCTTTCTTTTTTGTGCCTTGCTTTCCGCGTTTACGTGCCATTCACTTTTCCCTGCCTAGCCGTTGTTACGGGAAACATAAAAACAAGCAAAACTATACCTCACGTTTGACCTTCCACATAATTTAATGCATTTTATCGACTACCAGACTCCGCTAGGCTGTGGTCTAACGTTTATAGTTGACGGAAGACAACCCTAAAAAAATGTAGAAGGTTCTTCAGCAAAGGTTTCGTGTTGCACTTTGCCCAACGGAAGCTGCTATAAAGCTCAATATTCTCTTTTCGCGTCATTTTATGCGTTCTTACTTGACTTAAAATAGCTTGTTCGCACGTTATAAGACACTGCTCTGTATTTGACGGATGCCCTAGGTATCGGGTACCGTCTCACGCAATATTAACAACAACAACAAAAAATCTCGGAATTTTTATAAGCAGTACATTTTCACGATCGTATTCTTAAACCATGAAACCTGCATCTTAATTATATTAGTTCACGGTAAACTGTGTGTTTCCGGTTACCGCGCAATAAAAACGACAAATGCGTGGTCACAATGCCTTGAGTAAACTTGTAGCGAAGGTATGAAGTTCATCGAAGGAAAAGGTATACCTAACTATGTGACGACTCTGCTTCTATATACTTTGGGTTATGTAACTAATGCTCGCTTTGAAAAAAATAACAGCGAAGAAGCCAGACCTATAAAAGAAACAAGACAAGTGTGTCATAGTAGTCCATTTGTGCGCGCTGTTACCCTCATATTGAAGCTCTTCAACACGCCCATACGCTCGTATGTCGCGGTCAGAAAGAAAGTTATACCTTATCAATTATTCTCGAGTTCCCAAAATTATTACCCCCATAAATATCTATGAACAAGTCCCAGACGATCCCGACATTGGGCTTATTTAGAATTGAACGCCGGCCGACAGCTAGCGAAAAGAAGAGAGAGAATACCACACATGCAAACAAAAGGCATCGTGAATTCGCTCTCCGAAGTCTTTTAATATTTTCTAATGCCGCGAAAAATTAGTAATGCGCATCGCTACTCCAAATCTATCGCTCAGCTGCAATCAGCTGCATAGAGACATTCGAACAAAAACAAAAGAACAAGAACGAAATTTACGATGGCGGCAAAATAAAAAGGTTACTTCTTCCGTGACTGGGAGACAACTATTAGCGCAATTACTCGGAACCGTGCTTCGTCAGCAGTCTGCGTACACAAAGGGACGAGGAAGAAGGTCTCGGCGAAAAAGCTTTTGTGCTTATTTTGAGATCGACCGACATCAACGCTGAAAAAGAAAAATCAAAGAAAAATTAAGCGAAAATGAAAGGACAGCAGGGAGAGAACAGCCTGCTCGCCTCAATTAAGCTCGCTCTCTCGGAACCTAGCGCCATTCGCACTCAATTTAAGCACGAAACTGCGTGCCCATGCAGTGGCGACTAATGAACGAATGGCGTTCCGGGAAAGAATAAAAAAAAGAGTTCCGAAGCGTCGCAGAGCGCGTTTCTCCCAAGTCATTGCCGACGTCTTCCTAACTTCTCTCTTTCTCTCTTACACTCACCACAAGTCGACCTTGCAACGGATCGAGCGCTCCGCTATTCGCACGGTGTGAAACTGCGCGAGCCGGCCTTAATAGTCAGACACCGCGACCGACTCCTCCCTTCACCCTCGCGGAACTCCTCTCCTTCTAACATTCTTTCCCCCGGAAATCAGCTGAGTCCGTAACACTGACTTCGAACACGCTAGCTCACGAGTCGAGTCAGACTAGGACACTGTTTTCAAGGCCCGCTGCCAAGAGTTAGAAACCGCGCCATGGCCGGCGCTCCTGCTTTCGCCTCTACCGACCAACCTATCAATATGCGCTTTCCTTTGTCCTTTCGTCGCGGCGGTGTCCAGTGCAGCGTAACTCCGGTGCCAGATCCGCATTCTTCGCATACTTCGGAGCCGCGGTGCCCCGGCTGCCTTGCATTGGGGCATTTTTCTGCTAATTACATCGGATACTAGTACAGGATCTCTAGTGAGAGGAGGATGAGTCGCGGCGAACCTATAGATTAGTGAACACACGAAGAGGCTAAACTGGAGCATCATTCGCTCGCAACATAGTGGAAGCGGACGGTCAGACATCGGCTTCATGACTAGATGCGACTGTGACGTGCTTGATGAGACCCACCACCGTCGCCGTCATGTTCCGTATAAAGTCCAAACTGATAACGACCCCCCGCACATCGATGTTCAACCCGCGGATAAAAGCCCGCTAGCGGGGGGTGAGCAACGCGGCTGAAGCAGAGGGGAAACGAGCAGACCCATTTCCGTCACACGGAGAGTGCGTGTCATAACATCAGCCCGCGTGCGAGGCCTGCCATCAATTGTTGTTCAAGCAATCGTCCCGCCCGTCTTGGAGCTTGAAGGGAGGCCGGCGGAGGGGGGGGGGGGATTCGCTTCAGTAGCAAATGTGAATTTTGATTGTAAGGGCGCTTTCGTGATCGCTGGCGTGCGCGTGCTATGTCGGCAGGCATCAGCAAACGGCTTGTATACCTTTCTACGTGCTATGCTCTCAACGCGAAGAGACTGCACGGAAACCGCTTCTTGCCCTGGAGCGGCCATATTCTCTTACACAAGTGTTTTGTAGAGTTACGCGAGACCGGATCCAAAAGACTTAGCTGCAAGCCATATTTCGTTTAACATTACAATTTGTTGCTATCGCATTCATCGCTTCGCCCTTGCGGTGAAACTGATTATTTCATATCGCAACTTAGTCACTGTAGCGGAGCGACTGACCTTCACGTTTTAGCTCGACTGTTGTGGACAGTTGAAGATCGAAAAAAATGTTTTGAACATTTTTAGATATAATCATGTGATGACGTCATACCATGGCGTCATCACATGATGGTGATCTTTTTCGTCACTCGTGTTGACGCCGTCAGCGCCACCGACGGTCAATTTTTGCGTTTTCTGAGGCATCTAAGGCTATCACCTTAATACGCCTAGGATAGTAACACGTACAAACTACTAAGCGCTATTTACATGACGCATTTTTACAGAAATGTCCTAGTGCACAGGATATCCCTAACACATATCACTCAAGGCGAAGATATCCTCCGACGTGATGCAAGCAACCACATGCGTTGGGCTGCATTGCGAGCCAACAACTTTCGTCTATACTCAACACCACCTAGACTATTGGCTAGTTTAGGTGGTGCTGCTATACTCCGACTACAGGTAGGAGCCGGCGTGTCTGGCGCCGTCGCGCGCTATGCTCCGTCGCTGACACAAGAATAGCTCCGCTTCAACTTTCTGCCATTCTTGCCGGGCTGCGTCGGCGTGCTATCCCAGACTTCCTCACACGGACAACCGATGAAGCTGAGGGAGCATCTGCGGTCGCGACACGTGTTCTTTCCAGTGGCCTTCTGCGCGTGCGTCAGACGGTTGTAGTTGGGGCTGGTGCAGCCGGTGCAGAGCGTAAACTTTTCGCCAGCTCACCGTCGCCGACTCCGGCAAAGTGGTGCGCTGAATACGCCAGTGCCTGCGACCTCAGCTCAGTGCTGTAGAGCATCGGACGCATTATTCGAAGGTCGCAGGTTCGGTCCCTGCCGGTGGCAAGTTATCTTTTCGACAACTTTTCTTTCTTCGCATTTACATTACAATTACTTCTAGTAATATCCTCTATACTTTCCTTGATATCATTGTCTGTTAGTTCTCATTAATATTGTGTTTAACAAAGCAAAACGAGCTTTAAATTTACACTTCTTTCCTTCATTCGTAGCAAGGGTCTCGTTCTGGCAGACTTGATGCCTTTAGGTAGTATGCGAGGGATTATTAGTCAGCTGCCAGCTCGTAATAAGATCACGTGCTTCGTGACGCCAAACAGGCAAAAAGAGTGTTTCACACCAGCCGTAACGGCCACAGGCGGCGCTGAGTGACGCGCCCACGTTTAAATGCACATATTAGCCCTATAAAGTGGACGGAGGGATGACCGCCACCGTAGCTCAGTGGTAGAGCATCGGACGCGTTATTCGAAGGTCGAAGATTCGGTCCCTGCCGGTGCAAGTTATCTTTTCGTCCACTTTTCTTTCTTCACATTTACATTACAATTACTTCTAGTAATATCCTCTATACTTTCCTTGACATCATTATCTGTTAGTTCTCATGTTACCTCTAGTTATTCAAACATCAGCAAGAGCAACTCGACTATACGATGGTGACTGATTTTGTGATTCATGCTAAGTTTATCGCCAAAAGATCATCGACTCTTACGATCGAAGCCCTATTTCTGGTCTGCATGGCTGGAGAAGCCTACCAGGCGCTGGGAAGCAGCGCGGATTGTACGGCGTGAAGTACAGTGCATCCCAATTCCCAAAGCCCCGGTGGTCCTCTCCCCACTCCTAAGCCAAATGGCCGCGGGATAGCGTCACGCTGGGATCCGAAATCCGGAAGCTGGGCTATCCTACCGACGCCGCTAAATATTGATACCCGAAAAAAGAAAAGTTTCATTTTTCTTTCAGAACAAAAGGCACCATCACCACAATGGATGGACGGAACAAAAGGCGAAAAAACGAAGCGCCTCGTTCCGGTGGCAAAAAAAAAAAGAAAAAAAAACAGAACGATATTGAAAAACACACGCACACATACACAAAACACAAGGAACGAAGCTATTCACAAAAGAAATGTTCAAAAAACAAACCCTGAAATGTAAAATGGAGCGTTTCGCGCGAAACGATGAGGGAACGTTATTGATTGAGGACCAGAAGTAGCTTTCGAAAAGCGGAAACTGAAAACGGCTTCGGAAGGCTGGCCTGGTCTGTTTTGTATCATGTGCCCTTTAAACAAATACATCTGATGCAAACGCCGTTTGACCTCTGTTCTTCGATGTGCACCCGGAGACTTTTTACTAGTTTGATCGAAGGCATGGAAATCGCAAGTAAATGCCTCTACTGTGCACTGTAATTGATTATGTAGGAGTAAAGAAAATTTGAAGAGTAGCTTAGAGATAACTATGCCTGGCTTACCAAAGGAGGGTGAAAGAGAGCGGGGAGAATATGGTGATCTGTACATATCAATAGTAGTAAGAATCGAGCATTAAGTAGTGTTAGAAAGTTTCACTGGCTCCGCATAGAACATCTTCTAATTGTTAACAGCAATTTTTTTCGCGTTTTTACTGCATGTGTTATTGCTTTAGCCTTCATCTGACCATTATAGTTTCAGTCAGTTCAGCCAGTAGACGATGCTCATATGTTTATAACAAAGCAAGTGAATAGAAAAATCAAATTGTGGTATGAAGTCATTCCCTGATAGAGAAAGCACTGTGAGCTCTAAATAAGGTCTGCATTTTACGTTGTGATAGATTTGTTTCGATATATAAAACATTGTTTCCTATTTTTTCCCCCCGTTTGATCAGCACAATTTTCTTTCTAGCTCATACTCGACCCCACTTTTTATTTAACGCCTCGCTTTCAGAGCTCATCATTTTTCTTTCATCCTACACAAAATTTAAGTAAAAAACACACCTTACTTCGTGCAGCGAGTTTCCTTTTACTTTTCTATTGATAACTCGAAACCTGTCAGGGACAATTTTGAAATTTACGAACCACTTTGGCTTCGTGCCCATTATTTTCGTAGAACTCAATTAGTCGATTCAGTCATTTTCCCGGAAAGTAATAACCTCTACGCTTATGATGCGCCCATGTAGGCGCGCAAAGGGAGAGTGATTTGTTTCACTTGGAAAAAAAAAAGAGAACTAAAATACATTCTGCAAAAGAATCGCTTATGTCACGTCCCACTTTTTTCAAAAAGGGGGGATAAAAACAAAGTGAAAGAGAAATGAAATATCGGAAAATGATTTGAAGCTTCTCGACAAAGCAGCGAACACACATTAGTTTTTTAGTTTCGAATTTTTTTTGTGTTCATTTGCAAAAACAAAAAGAGTTTCATGTTACCATATATGCTCTATATTGAAAATCGTGTTTATGATCAAGTAATTTTTGGCTTGTGATCGAATAAGTGTCTGTCCTTTAGTGCAATCGTCTATGCGGAGATGCATGTTGCTTTACTGGAACTATCGTGAACGTTGCCTCCACTTTGATAATGTATAGGCGGGTCAGTAATAAATTGTAGGCAATCGCGCGAATGTTGTTACAATGAGTTTTTTGGGACCAACAAGAGTCTGCAGGGACGGATCCCTGAAGTTATTCGGTGAAGATTTTTCTATAATGAGAAATTAAATAAAGCTGTGAAATTTTTACTGCTTCTTGTGTTTCTTTTGACATATTATTTGAGTAATATATGTACAATCATTAATGTTACTGCCCATATTATTTTATTCACTCGCATGTGCAAAGTAACGAAAGCTGCGAACGCAGCGACTAGCTCACAAGCAATTTGCAATTCTCCAAAGATGAATATTGCCATCTATCTAAACATAATAACATGCATATATAATTTATGCATGCATTATATGAATTCTAAAATATGTAGCGTGATATCCGCATTGAGATTTGTGAGAGGAAAGTAAAGGTCAACTACCAAGTGCTATTCGCCTACAGATAAGCTATTGAATGGAATGTAAGAGATGTGAAATGCACTCACGGGAGGTGTGGGGTGTTTCCATATCCTAAATAATGAGTTAGTTTCCATCCGGTTGCCGTCACAGGCCGGGTTGTGAAGTGACCCGAGTAGAGACGTCACGCATGACGTCATTGTTGGAGTGGCATGTCATTGTTGACTTGCTCCTGGTAGTAGTGGTGCTGGCGCAATGGTGCGAACCACGAAGTGTCGCGGCGTAGATTATTGGCCCCGCAGTAACGCGGACCAACAGATGACACTCGCCAAACAGCCGTACTTGTGCAACTCCAGCCAGAAAGAAACTTGCCTTTCATTTAAGTTTCACGGGTGGTGGTGTGACGTCATGAGTGACGTTTTTACTCAAGTCACGTGACTGTCCCGCATGTGATTCCGATTGGAAGATTACTCTCCCTAGGATATGCAAACACGGAACTGCGAAGTATTAAATGAAGTGAAGGCGCATGAAGATGTTTGTGTGCCAAAGTGGTATTACGGACGTAAGGCGAAGTTATTAGGATGTGTCTGGGACATAGGTCCCCGTCTTGCTGTGAGCGTGAATTCCGATCAAAGTGGGCTGATGATGCCGATGATCGTGGTGCCGACGACGAAATCGCGAGCAAGAGAAGCAGGTCACGACAAATCGCTCAAATCACGAGCTCTCTTGTTACTCACCAAATGGACACGTAATGCCTTCAGAATACAGCCAGTTTATGCATACCGTACTTTTAGCGTGTGAAAAAAGCTTGTCACTCAGATTTTATTAGAACTATAATACATTGTCAACTCGTCACTAAATTACGGTAATGATCGCTGGCCATCGCTGTTAGGCTATACCACCAGCTTGAAAACATTATTTTAGTGATGGACACGTGAGATACATATCGAATTGACTCTCTCTATCACTTGAACCTTCCAAGGTGGCAAGCACTTGACCAGTGGCCATGATCAGTGCGTGCGCAATACGCATGTGTTCGGCACATGTTCTCTTCTAAATGTGGAGCTCCGCTGAGGCTAGCTAAGTGCACCAACTCATGTTTACGTTCTAGCTTACTGCTAAGGTTCACGAACACCGCATACCACGTTTCACAGATGAGCGATTCGTTAGGTTTTATGCGTGAATATTTGTGAACCATCACGTGTTCCCCCCCCTCCCCCCCCCCCCCCCCCCAACACCATTACAATTTTTTTTGCCTTCCCAGCACTTAGGCCCCACAAGTACACGCCCAGTTTTGCTCACGAAGCGCACTGGATAAAGTGGACCCGTGAAAGCTCGTCGCATTAAAACAGCCCAATACCGCTTTCCGGACCGGAGGACATTAACGAGAAACGACCAGCAGGAGGGGAGCGCATGCTTAGCACGACCGCTTGGAATGCGAGTTATGTGAGATGAGTCACTTCCTGTTAGCCAAGCCCAAGCTTCATAACCGAGAACGAAAAAAGAAAACGAGAGGTCAATGTCCCATGATCTCTGAAATGCCTCCCGGTCACCAAGACACGACCGCAGGAGCCTACGGATCTGGTTAGGCGTAAACCTACGAACCAGCAAGCGAAAGAGCAGAAATATGTTTTCTTTTGAGAGCTGGACGCCTTTCATCCGCAGTCCCCTTTTGAGGGGCAAGTTACCGAGACAGTCTACCACGCACTCTCGAAGCTTTTGTACGCCAAGAAATACGGGACCGTTGCTGTCGTATATACGCGAGCGACAGCTCGGGGTGGACACGGCGCGAATACGGTGTTGTACAGTGGCGCGACTGCCGGAGGCAATAGGGACATTCTATAATATACGGCCACACAAAACACGCGACAGCTCGCCGTGAACCACAGATTCATGAAAGGGCACGGTGTATATTCGCGACGACGGTATCGCTATTGGTATTGTATACGTCATGCACAAACAACGCTCATCGCCACCTCTGAAGTATGCTGCACACATTCGACCTTTAACATTAAAAAAAAAAAAGATAGAGGGATCGGAACGGCAAAGGAAATAAATACCGCAACATAGCGTTCGGTGCGCTAATTGGGGCCGAGCACGAAACTTCGGGCGCGGTTTGGTTCCTCCGTAATCACGGGTCGGCAGCGGCCGCGGCTCGAAAGGGCTCCGATCAGCTGCCAAGGGAAGCCGTAGTTGCGGTGAAAATTTTCGCTCTTTTATATGTTTGATTTTTCTGGCATTTCGTGCTTCTTTCCTCGCTCTTTCAATTTTTCTTCGCACGGTACTAAAGCAAACTCAAAGCACTTCACTCCCGCGGCGATAATTTGCCAGCCCAGAAATTATTAATTAACGCCCTGCAACGAGCAAGCACAGATGAAAAAAAAAAAGAAAAAGAGTGAAACGGCTGGGCGCGTGTTCGGACTATGTACAACCTGTTCGTACGGCGGAACGGCGAGAGCAAAACTAATTGTGTTTACTCGACCACCACTTTTGATTACGAGTGAATGAAGAAAATTATCTCTCGTATCGTTATTGAGTGTTCGTCTTAGAAGGACAACGCCCTCGAGCGCACGATTCTTAGGCACGACAGCTCAAGACGAAGACGCGTTCAGATGCGAAGGACACAACGCCTGCGCAAACAACGCCTCTTCGACGAATTCTTTATGCACCCGAGTCAGGCAATGTAGCACTTAAACGACAAGTGGGCTGGAGTTATATCCCGAGTAATAAAAGTCGAGATACGTCATTAAGTTAGTTCTCCAACCCTCCGACAGATAAATGCCAAAAAACTAACCAAATGAAAGTCTGATGTGCTATGCCTAAGCCTTGCTTATTTTTGCGTGTCTACTTGCTGTATATAATTCGATACAGCGTGTTAAGTATTGCTGCTGAAGAGCCTTCTACATCCCCAATGAATGCCATTTGAAAATATGTAAATAAAAATGCAGAAAAGAATGAAGCAGAAATACAATGTGTAAATAATAAGCTCAGACTACACCGATCCTTTATAACAAACTGGCATGTACACCAAATAAAGAAAACTCGGGAATTTGATTATTACTTGGGAAACCTTTTCTAAGACTGCGAGGTATAGCGCACAACGTGCCCTTTTAAAACCCTTCTGTCACATAATGACATGAAAACTTCTTTTGGGGCTAGTTGGTTTACTGTAGATCAAGGGAATAACAGCGCGAACACACACCCTCAAGAGATAAGACATGGACACACACAGGCGCTGACTTACAACTGATCTTTAATGGCAGCATGAAACACATTTTATATGGGCCAGAGTGAAGCATGATAAAATGGAAGGGATGTGTTATAAGGTTTTTGAGCGCACGGCACCAACGACGCAAAAAGGCCAGCCAAGGAATAACCGCAACAGCACGTAGTCTTTGATTTTTCTTTGATATTTAAGACCCGACAGCCGCATCCAGCAGATAAAACTCGGCATCAAAGAGGGCAAGAGATAGCGCATTAACGAACTCGTTATCAAGTTTCCTTAATATGAACGCTTCTAAAATGATACGTGCCGTTTTGTCGTCACTCCTACCTAGAATCATCGTCCCTTCAAATCGGGCCACACATCTTGAGCACTTACTAACATGCGCAACCAAATGTGCGTACTTATCGTCTTTCTTTTCCAACTTTTATGCGTGTTCCCCGAAATGGTCATTGACACAGCGCCCGGTTTCTCCAACGTAGAAAATCTCACATGAAATGGGAATGGAATACACCACTCCAGTGGAACACTTAACGAACGACGCTTTATGGTTCTTCTGGCATCCACGTTTACTGGCGTTCCAAATATGGGGGGCAGAGAAACACAAACGAACCCCATGCCTACTTGCCACCTTCTTCAGATTGGGGGAAAGCTTGTGAACGTATGGCATAACCTCGGGCCTAAGGGCCTTCCAGCGTTCCTCAGGCGTTGTACCTCCCGTTCCACGTTTCAGTTGTAACGTGGAACGGAACGTTGTACGTTTCAGCCGCTGTACACTAACTGTACCAACGGTGCACAGATAGGCATATGACTGCGTGACAATGTCCCAAACTTATCGCTGAATTTACTGTCTCGCTCAAGCCATTACTTTCCAAACAAACAAAAGCAAAGAGCATCGTAGACGGGACATTGGCTCGGAATTTGGTGCACGGATTCTGGCCAGCTCGAACCGCTATACGCGTATAGCGGGGAACATTGTCCAAAGCAGCGAGTCCAATGCCCCTGCTCTGTTCTGCGTAGAGTGGTTCGTGTTGTGCTTCCCGCGCCACTGACTGTTTCTTGCTTTCTTTTACGCATCCTTCCCTCCTGCACTCCACCCTGAACTCTAACTGCAGCCGTGTTTGGAAGCGTGACGAGGTTAGGCGAAGAAATATGATCCAGGGTGACATCGAAGAGGCGTCCCTCGCATTCTCAAATCCGCATTTCCGTTTTGCATATGCGCAAACGGATTTTTGAGGCACGCCAAAGCTGGACGTGTTTTTCCCCGTCTTCCACTGAAAAATTGGACAAAAAAAAATATAGGAAAAATGCCAAGTAGGCCAGCAAATCCCGCATGCAACGTGCTCTCCATCCGCTTGGTGGTCTTGGAATACTCGCAATTCGAACATCGTTCTAGCGTTGCCCTTTTTAGAGTTTTTCTTCACTCTGCGTGTTTTTCTTTTTTGTTTTTTTGCATCTACTCAAGCACAATCATTGTAACGGATGAGTCGCCTAATGCAGGAATAGTCTGCCCTGCGTGATGTCGCTGCTACAGCTCGTGTGCATTCTTCGCCTTGTTTGGGTGTTTGGCTGTGGAATTGTTCAGCATTGATGGTTTGATGCTTCGGAACAGAAACACCGCCTGCCTGCCCATACCAGTGATCGTTCCCGGTTGAAAAATATGCAGAGTGATGCATATACAGTCATTTATTTAGGCAGAAGTTGTTTTTCCGACCAACGAATTGGATCGTTTGGGAGCCGTATACTCGGTGAATGATAAAAATACAAAGTATATGGGAAGTAAAATTGTGAACGAAATCGAAAAAAGAAATGCTTTGTCTAGGTGATTTTTTTTTCTTTCTTCTTTGAGCCAGTCTGTTGTGAACGAGGACCTGAGACATAAACTGCTCTGCACTTACTCTGAATGGAGATTGCCCGTGCTTACGCAAAATATCGTTTCTATGTAAATGACGTGAGATTCGTACGCGCACGAATATTGGCCGTGATTTACTGAAGCAAAGGTACCGGAGAAAAGAAAAAGTAATAAAAGGAAACTCATCCAGAAACTTACCTTTATTCGATAAAAGTGTAAACGACGAAACCATTGAGCGGAGCCTTAAAAAAATGAGAGCTTCTAGTTCGTGGTGAAGACTAGACATAAAACGATGAACGAAAGAGCGGATGATGGAGCAGCTATGTGAATTAAATGAGGTTCTTAGAATAAATAAACACTGTTCTTAATACGCTGCATGGAATGGCGAAATCTGCAGTGTACCGCACTTTCCGTCCACGAAGGATGTGAAAAAAATTTGCCGCCAGCCCGCCTTGCGAACGTGAATCTCCAGCGAAGCTCTATCAAACAGCAAACATGTTCATCGGGAGAGGGGGGGGGGGGGGGTCGATGTTTTATTATTACTTTCGAGTAATAATAGTAATAGTGATAATCGCTTTGTGGTCGCTGTGGCTGACCATGTTTGCTTCCGCGACCATTTCCAGAAAGACCAATTTGTTGCTTTTATGAAGCATTGTATTCACGCTGTTTTTACGGCGTCCATAATTTCTGTGGTCTACCCACGGAAGACTTAGAATGAGCTGAATGGGTTGCTAGACGGGTCACCCGTTTATATGTATATGAAAGCGGGAAACACACGCGGGGAGAAGGAAGGTCCGTTTGACTTTCATTCGAAGAACTCGTGTGAAGTGCTAAGCAGGTCCGCCGTGGTGGAGCAGTGATTATGGTGCTGGGCTGCTGATCTGAAGGTCGCGGGTTCGATCCCGGCCGTGGCGGTCACATTTCGATGGACGCGAAATGACAGAGGCTCGTGTACTGTGCGATGTCAGCGCACGTTAAAGAACACCAGATGGTTGAAATTTTCAGAGCCCTCCACTGCGGCACCTTTCATTTCATAGATTTGGGCGTAGAACCCGAAATATTAGTATTATTATTAAGTGTAAAGCAGCTGCAACCTAATCTTTACCGGGAACGCTTGAAAGGGTCTTCTCATTGTTCACTGGCGCATTATCATCCGTCATGCTGTTTTGATGCTTGTTTTATGATTTTTTTTTTATTCGAAACGAATACTGAGCTCTATGCTGTGCGCCTGATTGCCAAGAAAGATACGCCATCTAGCTGAAATTGTTAGAGAATCCTAAACCACCCCAGAGGTCGAAATTTAGTTGTGGCGTTGCAGTTGTGCACAAGTGTACAGTGAAGGCGTTCATCGGCTCGCCTGTGCACCTCTCCGAATATACCCTTCCTCAGCGTCCGAGGTGAAAGCGCAAGGAACGCGCGCATCTGCAAGCAGAGGAGCACGCGAGCGCGAGTGTGTCTTGGTAGTTTAAGGGGCCTGGCGTCTTTTTTTTTTCCACGAAGACGAAACCGTTCCGGGTAGAGGTATACAGCGTCGCTGTAAAAACATAAGAAATAGGGAGCCTTCATATTTAAAGCCTTGCCTTATCGGACACAGTATCATGACGTTGAGTTTTACATTGCATGCCATGAACTGCCTAATTTATTGAGAACGTCAAAGTTATTTAATGGGTGTCTCGGGTAAACATACGCTGTCATGTATGCTGTCCTAAGCATTACATAAAAGGAAAGTCAATATTTTATTTCATTAACGATTATATGGACGCTCTCAGCGTGTGTTAGCAGTTGCCGTGAACGTCATGCCCCGTATATGTATATGTATGCAAAAATGCATACATATAAAACAGCCACAAACAAAAATAAATCAGAATAAGAAATTTCCGAACAGTGCTACCGGGGATTCGAACCTGTGGCCCCTCGCTTCGCAGTGCGCCGTGTTAGACAACTTTACCACGCACCATGCTTTCACCAGAGTTCTATCGGCCACCTATTTATACGCACCATTTACTGCTGGTGCTACGCAGACCTCGCAAAGGGCTTCAGAGTGTGCTCTATCACCCACAATATGGCACAAAGGGCGTGCGTTAAAGCAACGCACCTGGGTTTCTTTCAATTCGAAAACTTCCATTGAGAAGTGGAACAAAAAATTGGGGGGACCCTTAAGCTTCGCCTTTAAGAGTTGAACGCGATAGCGATATCCCGTCCCTACTGCGTACTTCAATCCCTTAGTGTATACTATGTAATGGGTAGTACGGTTTAAACTAGGAGAAATTATGCGCGGCAAATGTGGGAAATGTTTTCGAACTTGCTATGCACCCACTACCTGGTGTTAAGGGAATACGCGCAGTAAGGTGTGTGCCGTTTGTAATGGGTGTCTGGCTTTAAACTATGGAATTGTTATGATAGTCACATATTCTGACGCCCGATGGCAATTTACGCTTGTACCACGCAATATTCCTGGGATATCACATGTTATATTGCGACGCCTATATAAAGGACGCTTGCGTTTGCGAAGCATGGAAGTTATTTTCACTGCATTTCCAAGCAGAGGAAGTTATTTTCACAGTATATCCAAGCAGAGGCATGGCTGTGTGGTAGAACACCTGCTTGCCACGCAGACGACCCGGGTTCGATCCTCACTCGGACCCGAAAATTTTTATTATTTATTTGCATCTTTCTCGATTTTTCGGTCATGGACAAGATGATGATTTTTCGCTCACAACCAACGACGCCGACGCCGGAATTTCTGCGAAACGAGCTCTTTAACGCTGTCGCGTTAAAATTAATGCAGCTTCGCCCTAGTGGTGCCAAGCCTGAAGGAATTGTGGAGCTGGGCAGCGTTCCTTGTTTCTTTTCGGTTTTCTGTTTTTTTTTCCTCCTCTCTTTCTTTCCTGTTCTTTTTCCAGTCTTTTTTTCCGTGTTTTTCTCGCTTTATGTTTATTTATTTCTATTTTTCGTCCTATTTTTTTCTTTCTTTCTCCCTCTTTATATATTCGCTTGCTTCCTCTTTCAATTTTTATACGTGGTTTGTGTTGTCGTGTTTCCCTAGGCATAGTAGTAATTTCCGCAACTAATATAACCATCAAGCTGCTCGAAGAACAAGAGGAAGAAGACTTCTCCTTGGCGCGAGCGCCCGCTCAATATGCTACTGCTGACTATACTATATGTGGTTTTGCCTGCGTTACGCAAAGCGACGACGACAGCAAACGACAGCCTGCCCCCCTAAAGTGCTCCGCACTTAGAAGTGGCTCCTCTCTGCAACCACTCACGATGTGTAACAACCGGCACACAATGCAACGGAAAAAACCGCGTGGCAGGAGACGCAGCAGGGTGACTGCACGCGCCGCAGTTTAAAGAAAAAGAAATATGGAAGAGCGTTGGGCTCTGCATAGCAGACACCTGCAGCGCGCTGCTCAAACACAAATAAGTAACAATTGTGACAGTCGTTAGTTCGCGCTTGTCCTTTCTATACCTGCGCGTTTTTTCTTGTTTTTTTTTTTTAGCGTTCTTCGTTGTGTTTGAGCAGTGCGCTACAAGTGTCGAGCCGTCACAGTTAGTTCACACTGTTCCTATGTGTATTCTTTTCGTGCGGCCTTTGTGCTTGAGCGGCGCGCTGCTAATTTCGAGCTGTAGTCGTTCTTCTTGTGGTATTCCAATTTGTTGCTATCCTCTTCAGTTCTTCGCGCTTGTCGTGAAACAGTGACTTTTTTTTTTTTTAGTTCGCAGACATATGAGACATCTAAGACCTCATACAAAATTGAGTAAACGTATTTCAAACGCTCAGTTCTGCTCGATTGCAAGTCCCGGAGGTACATTTACATAACACGTAAGAAAGACGAACGAAGGACTTTCACTTACTAGTGAAGGCACCACTAACAACTTACTAGCGGTATTAAAACGTTTCAGCTGGGAAGTTCATCATCGATATGAAACTGAATGACATTGTGCCAACGCGCCTGTCAGCCATGAAAAAACGATATAGAAAGAAATGTAACTGCTTGTTTAAGCTGCAAACTTCGCCTTTCAGCACAGATTCCATCCGCTATTCAATTTAGTAAACATTCGCGCACATGATTACAGAAAGCACTTAGTCAACGATGAGGTTCGTTCGCCTGTTGACGTTTACCTAATTCTCAGTGCTGTTCGCGTCGCTTTATTACGGGAAAGCTTCCTGCATCGTTCAGTCGCAATGACAGAGCTTGCAGCCTATCTAGGTGCGTTGCAAAACGAGAAGCTAGACGCGGTAATCACGCGCATCGTAGTGCGCTTGCTGATTGTTTTCTTTATTTGTTTGCTTTTTCTCAACGCGGGGCCTACTACTAAAACCCGAGGCGGTGCATTCGCGGATGCCTCGCGACGTCGTTAATGCCAGACACGGCGAATCTTATTCTTTGTTTCTTTCCTTTTATTTACATGTTAGGTCTCCCTTCTTTGACAAAAGAGCGCGTATTTAACGGAAGAACAACCGGTGTAGCCTGAGAGCAAAAGTGGAGCAATTACTTCCGCTATGCGTATTCGGCACGCCTAATTACTTCCTTTAAATGACCCACTCTTGTTGGCAGCACAGCGCGCCACGACACTCTTGCTGTGTACACAGACTTCTAATAGGAGTTAACTCAGTGTATCTCTATATATTCTTTTTATTTTATCTGAGAAGCGAGAGGCATGCCGTGCGACATCCTAGAAAGACGCTCGCGAAAATTCGCTGGAAACTGTTTCGCGCGAATTTCTGGGAGTGGTACTTCCCTGAAATTGAGTACATTCTCTTCTTTTCTTTTATATCTTTTCTCTTTTTCTTTATTTATCTCTATCTCTTTCTATCTCTCTTTATTACCTTTTTACTTCGCAGAAAGAACCGAGGCCGCTTTATTGGCTCTTGTTAGCCGCTGCCTCAAAAGGTACAAGCTACTTGTAAAAGTTAAATGACAACTCGAGACATTCAGTTGCAAGCCTAAGTCAACATTCTCCGGTGCTCCGTCTTTTCAATCGCGCTGCAGCTTTGTAATTTCGCAGTCCGTTATGTCTTATTTTCCAGTTGCGAAGCATCAGTATGGCAAAATACCTGGCAATGCCCTTTTATTTTTCCAAATCACTGACCTTAAAACTCTCATTAAAGCGTGTACTCGGACATTTTTCAAAATATTTTGCATGTTTTTATTGCCACAAGGTAGCTCAAATCACTCT
>JALIZH010011604.1:0-2500 GCA_030522465.1 Rhipicephalus appendiculatus | reverse complement strand
TTGCTCATTATGTCCATATTTCAGTTGTTAATTAAAACTGCTTTTAGAGTGACACTCTGACACTACGTGTATGTCTGTTTTTTTTAATACGAAACATGGAATAAAAAATAATTTTATTTGTGTCGATCGAGTTTTGTCTTACTGAGCAATCGGTCCGCTTAAGTTTCGCCGCTTCAGAACACACGAAATAAATTTTCAAAAATGTTAACGAAATTTTACGAATGACCACGTCGCCTAAGCGGCCAGCGGACCTGAAAGAGGGCACGAACACATCCCGCTTGCATGCGAAGTGGGAAAGGAGAGCTTCCGCGGCAACCCTCCTCCTCTCAGTTTTGCACCCTTTCCCTCTATTTGGTGACCTCACCAGTGACATCATGAAAGAAATGTTCTATTTGTGATTTATTTCTAGTTGGATGACCGGCAGCCGCCAGTAGTAGAAGCGGCGCTGCGGCTGCGTATCAGCATGCGAGAGCGCGACACATGGGAGGTATAGGCAGTTTCCGCCCCCTGCTATTACCCTGACATTTATTAAGGCGAAAGCCTTTAATGTCTCATGCTCACGTCCGTCCGGTGTCCGTCCGTCCGGTGTCCATCCGTCAGGTGTCCGTCCGGCGGTAGTGCTGGTGGTGTGCGTCCTGACCACCCTTACTGCACATGCGCAAACCCTCCCCACGCACCTCCTCTGCTGTGCTTCCCCTCTATTTCCTCTAGGTATCCCTCCCGTCCGCGGCGTTTACACACCCCTTGCGCATGCGCGTCCCCTCCCCCCTCTCTCCTCTAGGCATCCATCTCGCGGCGCTTACACCCCCATTGCGCATGCGCGTCCCCTGCCCCTCCCTCTCATACGCTTCCCCCCTCTCTCTCCTCTAGGCATCCCCCCCCCCCCCCCCCCGCGGCAACCACACCCCCCAATGCGCATGCGCGTCCCCCTCCCCCCTCTCTCCTCTCCTACGCTCCCCCCTCTCTCGCCACGCAACGCCGACGCAGGCAGCGTCTGCTAGCGAGTTTCTTGGTTGAAAAAACCGACTGCTCGCGCTGCACAACCGTTCACTGGCCACCCCGTATATATGGCAATGGATCTTGACCTGCAAGGTGGTGCCGGTGGGAGATTTCTCCTGTGCGTTGTCGAACGATGAAAAATTCGCAGCGTGCGCGTTAACTAAAAGCGGACTGCGGGTCTCTGTGTCCAGTCCGAGTCTTCTGTCTCTCATTGCCCAGCAGCGATTGGGATGTTCCAGTAGGAAACAACCGTCCATCACTGCGTGCTTTGCGCCCCCCAGGTTTCTCTCCTGTGCAACGCTGCGATGAGCGCCAGCGTCAACGCCGCCGCCAGTGTAAGCGTTAGCGCCCGCTGCTTCGCATCTACACATGGTTCCCTTTAGCGGTGGATGGTGTAATCTTTAAGGCGAAAGCCTTTAATGTCTCATGCTCACGTCCGTCCGGTGTCCGTGCGACCTTCGTCCGGCGTCCGTCCGTCCGTCTGTCTGTCTGTTCGTCCGTCCGTTCATCCGTCCATGTCCGTCCGTCCGTCCATCCGAGCTCTGGCACTGAGCCAGGTGGCCGCCGGGATGCGCAGACGGACGCCGGTCGCGTCGGACTCTATAGCGCTCGCGCTTTGCTTGCGTAGCGTCGCTGTGACCAGAGTTTGCAATCATTCTGACCGACGCCGTCTCAATGGACCCAGGCGTTCACGGGATACACTTTCCAATTTACAAAGGGTCCGTCAACTTAAGAGCTGGAACGCGGATGGCGTTTGCACGATGCGCAAAGCGCGAGAAAATACTAACGCATGCGAACGGAGGAAGATGAGTCTCTCGTCTCGCTGCGATTCGCGGTAAAAAATTAAAGAAAAACACGCACCCATTAGGTTTGTGTCTTATGCCACTGAGAGTGTAAAAAAAAGACATGGCATTATCAGTGGAATGGCCACACGCTTTCGCCGAACACACTTTGGAATGTACAAAGTGTCCTTCAATTTTTTCTTTGCATTCGTCGGGTCAACGCTGCCGATGTTATCTTTTTCTTACCGCTCTCGCGTTAAAATGACCAATGTCTGTTTTCACCGTTCCTGGGTAGATATAAACTGTCAATCACACGTGTCTGGCGGAAAGGGTTTGACGACGTGTCCGACGGGATTGTCAAATTATTGATGTCATGACTAGCGAGTCATATTCATCAAATCATCTTACCCTCCCATACTAATTTTGGTTTACCCCAAGTTAAGGGGGTGATCACGAGAGCACCCAGACGTAGGCGGACAGACAGACAGACAGACAGACAGACAGACAGACAGACAGACAGACAGACAGACAGACAGACAGACAGACAGACAGACAGACAGATAGATAGATAGATAGATAGATAGATAGATAGATAGATAGATAGATAGATAGATAGATAGATAGATAGATAGATAGATAGATAGATAGATAGATAGATAGATAGATAGATAGATAGATAGATAGATAGATAGATAGATAGATAGATAGATAGATAGAAC
>JALIZH010011603.1:0-54404 GCA_030522465.1 Rhipicephalus appendiculatus | reverse complement strand
TAACACAAACGCGTTTAACACATCAGCACTACACTCTAAGAAAAAAAGGACTAAAAAGGGGTAGGGAGGGTTAGTCCTTTTGGGGATCAACTGATTTGCCACAACCAATAGTCCTTTTGGGGATAAACTGCAAGAGGATAAACAGTTAGTCCTTGAAGGATTAACTGCAAGGGGACTAGCGGTTGCTCCTGTGAGGACTAATGGTTACTCCTGTGAGGACTAATGGTTACTCCGGTAAGGACTAACAGTTGCTTTCCGGAAATGGTCCCTGACAGAGCAAATGTTACTCTCATAAGGATTAACTGTTGACCCTCAGAGATGATCCTTGGGAGAGCAAATGTTACTCTCATCATGAGGACAAACTGTGCATCCCGTGAAATCATCCCTGGGAGAGTGAATGTTACTCCTTCCGGATAAATTTTTAATCCATTTGAACAATTTTTGAAGGCACTAACGAGTAATCCGCTAATGATTTACCTGTGAATGACCTGGCCATCTTCACCAGACTGACATGATAGCTTAGGTCATCTGCGCTTTACTCAGCACTATACATCCATGTATGTATGTAGGAACGAATAATTCGAGAGATCAATTCAGCGCTAGAAATATTTATTTTCCCCAAAGAGTGCGCCACGCGCACCAGCGGTACTGGCCGTCGGCTGCTGTTCACCTTGATGAAGCGGCACTGCAGGTCAGACGACCGGTGAGTCTTGCTCGCCCAGTTGAAGGCCCAGAGCTGCGTCCGTGTCGCTTTTCGTCCTTCTTCGTTTGTGTGCTAAAAAGTGAAACATGAATTACTAACATGCCCAAGCATACGTTCTTGTAGTAGAAGACCTCCTGACACCCAACTGTACGGAGTCTAGTAAGAATACCCACATCATCTTCGTTGATACGGAGAAGGATGTCAAGAAAAAATGACAAGCAATTCAACTTAGTGTCAACTGTTTACTAGCAATTTACCAGGTGCATGCAGTCGCCAACCATATTTCTGCCTTGATCAAGTTTGTCAGGGTGCATCTTTCGAAACAGCAGTTTCCCTGCAGATCTTTGCTTACCTCTGCGATCTCAAAATGAGATCGGCATCTCGTTCATACTTGTAACTACGAAAGGAAGATCAAGTAAAATCCCCTCGAACGCGCGAGTCGATGCCGCACATCTGAGGCAGAAAAACGCGCTGCAGAACTATCGGCTATTTTACTAGACAGGCGAAGCATCCAGCCCTTAGAAAAACGCCTACATAAATTTAATTGACGCATTGAGTTTTGTCCACACAACGTACTACTGTCTTTAAATTAAGCGTTCATTCACTTCTTCTACTGAGTGTAACAAGTCTATTGGAAATGCTTTTTGTTATAAAAATAAAATAGCTAGAAGAGGACGGCTTGATCACGTAAGCCCCAATGATTACGCAATCGCACGATCATACAACATGCTAAAACATGCCTCGCACAATGCTTTTTCAGCTTTCATATTCTTTATAATGGAATGTGTCAAGGCGATGAAAATGAAAAAACTTACCTTGAGAATTAACGAAGGCACGAGGTTTGCAGAGCCAGCTAATCCACAAAATGGTGATCAGACTTCAAGGTGACGGCGTCCATTCTTGAAGCTTTGCAGAAAAGAGGCTTACACGTAAGCTGGGGTGTCCATTTCTCCGCAGGAAAGTTCCCGTGTTGAGTCTATTGAACAGCCGTTGCACAGAAACACACTTGCATGCGCGTCCACAATTGCGGCACATTCAGCGAAGTATGATCTTCACAGCTACATTGATAGTCTGAGTAGATAGCGGCACTCGCGTTCCACGAAATCAGAGCAAGAAAGATCACAAGTGACGAACACGAACCGCACTCGTGACTGCAGTGAGCGATTCTGAAGAAGAAAGTGCGGCGCGGATGGATACACAATATACGCGCTGAAATGTCTGTCACACTTGCACGATTGTCCCCGCTAGTAAATATTTTGAAGCTTATTGGTGAACTAAGTTTCAAGTCCTCATAATTGGCGGTGCAGCATTAAAACCCTACAAATTATTCTTTTCTCGCGTTATTTTCTTGATCGCAACAGTAAGCGAGCCGACGGGCCTTGTCATCAGTACAGTAAACCTTTGAACATGCATTCGCCGCATTCCGCAGGACCCCGCCACGTGCAACCAGCACCCCGAAAAAGTAGAAAGGCGAGTTTCGGAACAATAGGGTGCACCTGACCGAGAGCCATGACCTTTCAAAGGCTACTGAGCCGCTCCCAACAAGGGCTGCAGAGCCTTTCAACCCCTACCCGAGGGAGTAAGTGAGCCTTTCGTCCTCCCGTTAGTCCTCCAAAGTTACACACGACACGCCCTTCACCGCAGTTGGTCCTCTGGTGGACTAACGACACGACTTGAGGACTAAAGTTGACGTTACTCCCCCCTCTAGCTGGTTTTTTCTTAGAGTGTACCACAAGCCATCCGCATGTGGAATGAGCTACCCGATGATATCGCCTCTGATAGTAACCATAGCACGTTTCGGCACATACTTGAGATGCATTTTCACGATATAGCGTTGTAAGATTTTTTTTTCTTTTTTTGTATCGTCTACCTTTCAAGCGTGTATACTGTGAAGTGTTGTGCTCTCTTTTTCACGAACGTGCTGTAACCCGCTCTTTTTTGTAACGTTGAATTGTATATGACGACTGATTGCTTTGTAATTTTGTTAGGAAGTAGAGAGAGAGAGAGATGGGATGCGGAAAGGCAGGGAGGTTAACCGGAAATGAAATTTCTGGTTGGCTACCCTGCACTGGGGAAGGGGTAAGGGGAGACAGAAAAGTAAGGAAGAGAGGAAAGAGAGGGACACACACAAACAGACACACAAACACAGGAGTGTCACAAGCGTTCAACGAGGCGGGTCGCTCGCAGGAACTTATTTTGTTGTTATTATTATTAACCTGCACTGTAGGGTTGTTCATTATGACTTTACATGGGATTTCACTGTAACCCCCCCTTACTCAATGTCTTCGGGCCTGTAAGGTATGTTTCAATAAATAAATATAAAATAAAAAAAAGTCGCCGGCTCCCGAAAAAAAACCAGCCGCGTCCTTCATCGCCTACTCGCCGCCTCAGCCCCAATTGCTCTGGCCGACGTTATACACCTCCCGATAAGCTTTCCTTGTACCACCGTCGCTAAGGATTGCGCGCAAACTGTCGCCAGTCCTGTTCGCACGTGTCGACAGGTGTTGCGCGACGCGAATTTATGAGGAGCATATATGATAGGAGATAACATGAAAATATTGCCATGTATGTCTTGTGTGCCGTGACTTAAATGTCGGCATCTCATTGCTGGCGGCTTCGCATTACATCGATTCCCCAGGATCGTGGGATCTGCCGGTTTTTTTTCTACTTTACATCAGTGACATCACAGACACCAGTAATGCTAAAACAAGACTGTCCGTGAACAACTGCGTAATATACTCTGTTATTAACTCTGCTAATGACCAATTGCAACTGATCAAGGATTTTTGTGAACTTTTTGAAAGGTGCAATACATGCAAATGTCAACAAAATTTAAGGAAAATGTTGTCATGTCTATAACGACTGGAACGGAAATAAAACTGATTTGACTGCACACTTAATGATGCATTCTATCTCGCGTCGAGCACCATAAGTACAATGGACTTCACGTTCCCGTTGATGTACGCTAGAATGATTTCACAGAACAAATCAGTAACAAACCAAAATCGAAACTACACTACTTAAAATGCTCCCTTCTCCATTACTCATGTGACACAAAGCTTATAACATAAAAAACTTTCGTATTTCGTATCCCTGAGTACGCTAATATTGTTTGGGACCGCATTACTCACTTTAATATCAGTAAGCTATGATTCAGAAGAATGCTAGCTGGATTACGATGTCGCTACGACAGGGTCTCGTCAAGGCTTTGGTGGGAAAGCAAATATAAAGCACACCTCACAGACGAATAAAACACTTCATGTTTAAAAATCTGAAATTACACCTCATTGGCCATATATCCAATTATGTGCATCTTTCGACAGGCTAGTGTACTAGAGGACAACATAGCCTTTCAATCGCGCCATAGCAGCTGGCTAACAATCGCGCAATATCAGCAGGCTAACAATGCCCAATTGGCTTTGGGTCGCTAAGAAATGCTTGGCATTTATTAGCGAACGAAAGGCACTTTGAGCGTTGCTGTCAACGTATCTATCTATCTATCTATCTATCTATCTATCTATCTATCTATCTATCTATCTATCTATCTATCTATCTATCTATCTATCTATCTATCTATCTATCTATCTATCTATCTATCTATCTATCTATCTATCTATCTATCTATCTATCTATCTATCTATCTATCTATCTATCTATCTATCTATCTATCTATCTATCTATCTATCTATCTATCTATCTATCTATCTATCTATCTATCTATCTATCTATCTATCTATCTATCTATCTATCTATCTATCTATCTATCTATCTATCTATCTATCTATCTATCTATCTATCTATCTATCTATCTATCTATCTATCTATCTATCTATCTATCTATCTATCTATCTATCTATCTATCTATCTATCTATCTATCTATCTATCTATCTATCTATCTATCTATCTATCTATCTATCTATCTATCTATCTATCTATCTATCTATCTATCTATCTATCTATCTATCTATCTATCTATCTATCTATCTATCTATCTATCTATCTAGCCGCCAACGTCTGGTTGCTCTCGTGATGTTCTCCTTAAATTGGTGCTGAACGAAATTGATGTTGGAGGGTGAGAGTGCTTGAATATGACTGTGTGATGATGACATGAATCAAGAATCAAGAAAGTTTATTTCCAACAGTAGTTGTTGGGGGTCACCCCAGGCGAAAAGCGGCAAAAATGCAGCTTGAATGTGCCTGGGCGCCCATACACAAGGCAGTGTTCACATCAATTTTTGACGAGTTACGCGAAAATCCTGCCACGTAACTCGTCGCACTCTCCTCCTGGCACATCTGGACTATATCCGTATATCACGGGCCGTAGTATGCGGTATGCGCCACTGGTGATTCAATGATCATATTTACCCAGGAACGGTGAGAACCGACTTTGGTAATTTATATGCGAGAGCTTTAAGAAAAACCTACACCGGCAGCGCTGGCCATACGAATGCAAAGAATGAAAATCAGGAACCCTGCCGGAATGAATCGAACCCAAGCATTCTGCGTGGCAGTCAGGTATTCTACCACAAAGGCACACCAAGTCTTGAAACTGCTTTGGCAAAAGACCTTGTGCAGGCATAATATCCGTGCAACGTCAGTAGTGGTTGCAGTGCTGGGTATCCAACTTCCCAACAAAGCAGTCAACATTGCATATGTACTCCTATGATACAGGCGTCATGTCGGGTTAACGTTAAATGCGGTTCCATATTTGCTCCGCTTTTATGTTAGTCTAATAGACATTACATTTGCATTCCTATGATTCAGCAAGCTTTAGTCAAGCATTGCTGCACCCCGGAGGAATACGCTAAGGAAAGTGACGTATGATAATCGCATCATCGCACCGTAAAGTGCATATCATTTCGATAACAATGACTACGTGCTGTAAGTAACGTAGAGTACTGGGCGAATTAGTACAGATTCATGTCGAAGCGTAGCGCGAAGAAAACAGGACAGAGTAAAGAACACACAGGACAGGTAGCGCCTGTCCTGTGTGTTCTTTACTCTGTCCTGTTTTCCTCGCGCTACACTCTAAGGAAAAAAAAAGAGCATGTGTGACTCTTTTCGGAGAGTTCTGACTTGCCACGTATACGACTCTCTTTGGAGAGTCACGGTGACTCTCTTGGTGGGTCAGAGTCGGCGCGTCTAGGAGAGTCCGGGGACCCTCTTAAGAAGAGTTCATGGACTCTTTGCGAAGGATCACAGTACCACTTCGAAGGGAGTCATACGATTCTTGCCGGTGACACTCCTACGTGGGTCAAGCGAGACGCAACGAAGCGTCAAGCGACTGTACGGCTATTTTAAGCTACTCAGTTGACCCTTGCTCTACTTTTGCGTGACTACTGCTGGAAATAGTGAAGTATTCATTTTAAGCAAATCCAATAATACTCGCCGTTGTGCCCAGCGACTGCAAAAAGAGAATCGTTCAGTTTTAACATTATTTTAATAAAACTCGTCAAAATAACGCACCATTTCCAGGAGAGTAATGCAGAAAGCGCGAAAATGTGTGACTGTGATGTACATAGTGTTATGTCGTGCAAAATAAACTGCAGACATCGGCATCATGTTTCCTTAATCATTCCTTATGATTATGAGTAAATCAAAAAGTCGTGACGGCTGGAGTAATCGGACATGTGACTTGAAATGTTGTCGCTCCTGTTAAGCGTGAGTAGCCGTGAAAAAAGGTACCTGAAAAGAAAAACGTAATATCATGATGAGAAAACGGAATCGTAGTAATAGTTTGCAAAACCTACACAGTAAGTGATTTACACAAACATAATGAAGGCTCACAACAAAACAAATGCAAACAGGCATGGTAAGGAAGCATGTTTTTTGCCGTTATCGTGTAAAACACAACTTCCAAATAGTTTTTCTAACATGTCACTTGGTAACAAAATTGTACCACAAAATGATGTGAGCCTCTTTTAAAACAGCAAATGCAATTGGTTTAAGCTTCTTTGCGTAAATGCCACTCACCTCTTTTCCTACGTCGTCTTGTCCAACCACAGGAAATGTAGGGCCGACTGCCTCGTTGACATTGCGAACGCCGCTGTTCATTTTCCCATATAGTAGTGAAGCTAGTTAGTTAATTTGGTGTTTTATGGCGCAAAAGCAGCTAAGGCTATGCTGCGCCAGACACAAGGTGTTAAGAAGAGCGCCGTGAGATAATGAAGTTCTAAAGCTTATTTAAAAGACCACATTCTTTTAGGAAGTTTAGCATGTCAGGCAGGGGTACTAGAGAGTTGTCTCCCAACAGCAGAGCAGGGTGTAAAGGTATGTGTTGTTTGTACAGTACGCTGAAATATTTTTGTCTGTGCGTTTCAACATCCGGGCATGTGATTATAATGTGTATAAGTGTTAGCGGTTCTTGGCATTTTTCCCATATTGGCTGTTCTTCCTTTCTGAGTAAAAAGTTGTGTGTCAAGTGTGTGTGTCCAATGCGAAGTCGGCATAATATAATATATAATAGTAGTGAAGCGCCAGACCATAGCGACACCTTCGTTTCCCCCGAGGGTAGCTGTCAACTGGAGTGAAGAGGCTGGAGAAGCGATCCGAGATTCTGGGAATAACCAAGACACAAACACACAGACTGATAAGTTTTATTTAAACCATCCTTTGTTCAACACACCGTTACTCTACACATATCTGACACGAGTGTTTCGTTTTAAATAATTTCGCAATGAAAACAAATTTCCGCGTAAAAGAAGGCGCGAACATCGTTTCGCGAGAGGCACTGGTTATGCATGATTGAAAGCACTCCTTTTCTGATAAATCGCTTCAAAAAGTGCTTCCAGAATAAGCCCGGCTTTGCGCCGGCATATTGCCACAACCAAGCGCATCCTCTGGCCGACAGGGGCACGCCGTGAGCGGTTACTGAACGCGTGTTCTACAAACGTAATCCACCATTAACTATTCAGTTGCACGAGCGCCCGAACGACAGCAACACGCGCGGACGCCGTCTACGTTGACATCAGACATGGTATATGCTAGAATTACCGCACACAGCTCCCACAGTCGCGTATATTCACTCGATTCTGTTGTAAAGCCGAACGTCATTATATACAGTGCGTCTCTGTACACAGATTTCTTTTTTTCACGTATCCACGCGTGGAAGCACGCTGCACACTCGAGTATCGATGGAAATGTTATTATGACGTAGACTAAAGCGCATCTCAAAACGATATCAAGCACTTTCAGCAGTACAGACACAACGTGCGATCAGAATGTAATCGCCCTTGATAAGTGATTGCATCATTCACTTTATGAGCCATGCAATCACTTACACAACAACGTGACTAGCTGCTACGTGGTGTTACGCGATCTTTACTTACGTAACTGACTCGCCCATCAGAGTTATTGCACTCCACGCTGGATAAATCGGCGGACATGTCGTGGGAGCGAGGGAGGAGATGAAGTAAAGGACGGAGCGAGCGCGTGCCGGTCCTTGAGTTCGTGAATATGTTAATGTCTGTTTGCACTCCAGAGCGCAACCAAACGCTTAAACTGCACCGCTGTTACAAATCATTTAGAGACTCTGACTATTTTCGTCCAGCCATTGAAATGTACTTTTTACTAAAATAAAAATTGTGCTTATATTCCTAACTCTAGCTACTTCACACCATATATTGTAACATACAAGTCGTTGCAAGTCACAGTGAGTCATACCTACGTTCTACAAAGTGTGCGACTTACGCTAGTTCTTAGAAAACATTCAAATTATGTCTGAGGAAGCGAATCTGTGTTACAGTACATTTTGACGTACAGTGCATAAAACATCTTTTCGCCAAAAGCTAATTATGTTTCGCCGTGGTGGTCATGTTGTTACCGTGCTCGAATGCTGATGCCGAAGGTCGCGGAATCGTATCCCGGCCTCGGCAGCCGAATTTAGACGGTGGCAAAATGCTAGATGGTGCAAAATGCTCGAACCATAGGACCGGGTTGATTGGGGGAACATGGGAGAGGCCTTTGCCCGAACAGTGGGCGCAGTTAGGCTGCTGCTGCTGCTGATGATGATAATGAAAATGCTACACTGCTCTGAAATTTAAGTGCATGGGTTAAAGAAATCCAATAGGTCGATATTTCCGGTGCCCTACACCACAGCGTCCCTTATAATTATAACGTGGTTTCGGGACATGATCCCCAACAAGCATTATTATTATTATTATTATTATTATTATTATTATTATTATTATTATTATTATTATTGTTACTATTATTATTATTATTATTATTAATATTACTGCAGGGGCGCCTTCAGGTGGCGAAGCAATAAATACCACATTGGCAATAAACATTGCGCTAGCAAAACGATGCGAAATAAATAAATATTTTATATTTCTGTAACCTCTTTACACGAGAATAATTTGGTAATTTGCATTCAGTAAAATAATACGTGTGGTCGTCTCCATTCGTACCATGCCATCGATATAACTGGTACTACCGTCTGCAACGACTGTATGCAACATAGATTCGCATATTCACGCAAAGGACTGTGTGCAACAGAGATTCAAGAAACGGACCGCGGAAAGGTTTCGACGTTCGCGTTAATCGAGCTGAACCAGTGATTGCGTTTCGAGACGCACGCCCAAATATGTGTAAACAATACTTCCGAGTCCCCTATTTTCAGAGGCGCCTTCAATAACAAATAAATTGAACTCAACGCTGCAGTTAATACATTATCTAAGGTCACTTCCAAGCATGGGGACGTTCTTGACAAAAGCCAGTTGAAACGCGTAATAATGATGTACCCTGAATACCATGCCAATAAGGGCGTTTCAGATATACACAAATCTTGCTTTCTGCGCCCATTTTAGCCTTCGGGAAGAAGGGGAGGGGCTACCTGAAACAAATTCGGGTGTTTTAAAACAAACTATCTGAGTATCTGTGCGAGGAACGTTTTTCGCAATGTAATGACATAGAACAGTATTTCTTGTGTTTTTGTGTGTGTTTGTGTGCTCTCAAGAATCGTGTTATTATGCAACATATTCATCCGCGTTCTTTTTTTTTCCTATTTTCAAATAATATGGTTCTTGTACAGTTTTAGTTTTCTATTTGAATAATTTACTACTAGGGCAACGTCCCCTACTGGTTTCTGAGAAGCTCGCGAACATCGAACACGCTATAACTAATTGTCTGTCAATGCCAGAATATAGTTCAGGCGCAGGCATTCTTTCCTAAGAAATGATATTATCAATGCTGTAGAAATTTTTGAACCTTGATGGTGTGACCTTCAATAAAGCCGTCTCACTAAAAGCCCCGTCTCCAATAGAAAAGACAAATCTAAGTAGCTTTCACAGCCATCAATTGTCATTGTCAAAATGTTAGCCTCCACAAACTCTTTGTAGGGCGATTACTGAAAGCCAGACGGTCATGAGCTCCATATTTTTTTTATGGCTATAGTTGTGCTCTTTGACACGCAGGTAGAGACGCCAATGATAGTTTTGAATTTCTCCTTATTTTTCATTTAAAAAAAGCGCTGACTTTTTCGGACTACCTTGCCTTTCTTGTCGGGGACGTGTACATTCTCCGGACCCCACGTTAACCAGTGCTCAGCCTCCCGGCCTGCGTGACGCCTAAAAGTCCGGAAGCTTCGACTGTGAAGTCGAGGAGGTGGCCGACGCGTAAAGAAATTCCAGGAAATAATGTTTAAACTAAGAATGTGGAAACATACAAATTAGGTGCACATGTTCAGGAGAACTCTTGAAGCAATCAGGAAAGCCATTAAACTTTGCTTGCAAAAAACATTTTCGTGATAAGATACGAAGAATCCTGGTCGTCGCACTCGGCGCACACTGTCACAGAAATTGCGTTTACAATAACAAGTCGCTGGCGATATTAACACTGTTTTACTACAGCCTTATCAACAAACTGCTGTTACTTTTGTATAACTCTTTAGTTCCATATTATACTGTGCGCCGCGGCAGCACAGGAGTTACTGCGCTTGGCTACTGACCTTAAGGGCATGGGTTCGATCCCTGCCGTGGCGGTAGAGGTGAAATGCGAGGCATTAGATGCCACCTTCTATAGTGGCGACATGCTAAATGCCCGCTTAATATGGGACGACAGCGCACGTGAAAAAACCCAGGAGGTCAAAATTATCCGGAGACCTTCACTACATGTGTCATAATCTGAGTAGTCGTGTGAAGTTTAACCCCACAAACGAATCAGTCATCTATTTTCTTGACGGTTCCATTGTTAAACACCAAGCCAGTAGTACTCTGTTGCTTCGTTCGTGCGTTCTTTGGTATACCGGGTGTTCAAAATTAGGCTTCGTGCTTTTCTTAAACTTCAGCACTGGAAAGTACATGAGAAAACCACCTTTACAGATAAGTGTTGAACTCAGAGGGCCACAAATTGAGGTAATAATTATCGGTCTCAGCCACTCAATTAACTAAGATTGAATAAGGAACTTTTTGTGACTGTAGTAAGCGGGCATGTTTGTATTGAAACGTTCGAGGCGGTGGTATTTCTGTATTGTTCCATTTCAAAGAATTCTTCCAGCATGTCCGTGTGGCGAGATATCTGGCGCCAAAGTTTAATCAGGGTTCAGATGATGACGCATGTAAGACAGTGAGGACTGACGCAATGCTTCTCCCTGATGTACCGCGGCAGGTGCGTGCGTCTGAGAACGGGTTGAAGCCACCGGCAAACTTGATAACGGTGTCCATTTGCTACCAGCTGGCGATGGCATTGAGTGACAGCTCGTCACATCAGGGAGGAACATTGCGCTGACCCTCGCCGCCTGGCATGCGTAATCCATGCAAACCGCAATTAAGCTTTTCAGCTAGATATCACGGAGCACAGACATGCTAGAGGAATTTTTTTCCTAGTGGATCAGTGTATAAACGCGACTGCCTCTAAACTTTCAATACAAACATGTCCCCTTACTGCGGTACCTTAGAATCTCATTATTTGCTCCTTATTAATTCTACGGCTCACACTGATAGTTAATGGCTCTCGTAAAGTGTGTCTCAGAAAAATTAAAAGAAAGAAGATATGAAAATATAAAAGATCGTAGACATGTCTACGCACGTAGCTGGGTTCATTTAAGGCTTGCCACACCTTTGTACGCACTTCGAAAGCGTAAAATGCCACCTTCATCCATAGTATACACTAAAGTTCAAGGGCTATACAGTTGCCGTTTAAGCTATTGACGTACATTTCTACCGTGGGAAGCCGGAACTGAGCCCAGCCGCACACGTATGCAAAAGTACAGCAGTTAAAAAGGGGAGATGTTATCACTTTTAATTACGAAAACAAGTTTAATGTCTACAAGCATGAGGCGAGGCTCACAGATACAAGGTGCTCTCTAAGAACGACAAAAAAAGAAAAGCAGGGACCAATTTATTTCTTGAATCAGTCGCATGTCTCGTGAATAAAACCAAGTAAACTGAATCACAATTTTTCACACTCTATTTAGATCGGGCAAAATTAAAATAGCACAGCTACACTGAAAAATGAACGTCTTATAGATGCCGACAAGTGTGTCCTAGAGGAATTTAAAATGCCTTTTAGGCAACATGAAACTGAGTGCTGTCAAGTGGCGCTTTAATACGACTACAGTAGATGGGTAGGTTAACTAATGCACCTCAACCTGTAAAAGAGCTTAGCATGCGCAAGACGGAAGATATAATCAGTCAAATATGACCCAGCTTTACAGTAAAGGAAAACACGTGGGAAGTCAGTAAAATAAGGGAAAGTTAATGACATTCTTGTTTTTGTTCCGATCACTTCCGGTCACACGGTTCCGGTTTTCTGAATGTTGAGGAAAGTCTTGGCTCAAATAAAAGCGGTACCGAATGGGTGGTTCTGGTTCAAGTAGAGTTATATTGGACATACATGGTATCGGAGCATAAGTTCACTAATGATTAGGGCAAATTAATTAACAAAGGCGTTTGTGGTGATACCGTCTACAAGCACCGCAATTTCGTTAGGGGGGTGAAAAATGCCCTGAAAATTTTGTCGGTGGCGCAGTTCTAGCCTCGGGAACTGCGACTGTTAGTTTTACTCTTGGACGTAGTTGCAACGGCGAAGCATGGCGAGAGGAGACCGGAGGAGGGGAGAACGAGATCGACGTGCGCTGTGGTCGGGTTGACGTGAGTGAGAGTCAGGCGGATCAGGAGTAATTTGGACTGGTTGCTGAGGGATGTAGCTGGAGTGCTCAGCATTACGAAAACAGAGTCCAGGGTGGCGACAATGGCGACCAACATCCCCCGGAATCATCATCATCATCAGCCTGACTACGCCCACTGCAGAGCAGAGGCCTCTCCCATGTTCCGCCGAATCAACCCGGTCCTGTGCTTTCTGCTGCCACGTTATACCTGCAAACTTCTTAATCTCTTCTGCCCACCGAATTTTCTGTCTCCCCCCTCACGCGTTTGCCTTCTCTTGGAATCTAGTAAGTTACCCTTAATGACCAGTGGTTATTCTGCCTACGTGCTAAGTGCCCGGCCAATGTCCATTTCTTCTTCTTCATTTCAACTATGATATCCTGAACCCCCGTTTGTTCCCTGACCCACATTGCTATTTTCCTGTCTGTAAAGGTAACACCTATCATTTTCCTGTCCGTCGCTCGCTGCGTAGTCCTCAATTAAAGTTGAACCCTCTTTGTAAGTCTCCAGGTTTTTGCTCCGTAGGTAAGTACCGGTATGACGCCGCACCTGACGCTTTGGATTTGAAAGTGTACTGTTTTTATTTTAACAAAACACTGAAGTGGGGGCCATAGAATTAACATACCATGTATCCTGAAAGATGGTATGTTAAGTCCTTATGTTAAATCTGGTATGTTAACTTACTGGTTATGAACTCCTAATGAAGGAAATAAGTGTAAATTTAAGGGCGTGTTTGCTTTGTTAAACACAATATTAATGATAACTAACAGAATATGACGCCAAAGAAAGCATAGAGGATGTTATTAGAAGTACTTGAAATGTAAACGTTAAGAAAGAAAAGTGGACGAAAAGATAACTTGCCACCGGCAGGGCCGAACCTGTGACCTTCGAATAACGCGTCCGATACTCTACCACTGAGCTACGGTGGCGGTTGTCGCCCCGTCCATTTTATAGGGTATATATTTGCATTTAAACGTGGGAGCGTCAGTCAGCGCCGCCTGTTGCCATTACGGCGAGTGTGGAACACTCTTCCTGCCTGTTGGCGTCACGTAGCACGTGATCCTATTACGAATAATCCCTCAATTATTACGAATAATCCCTCAAGGCATCAAGTCTGCCAGAACGTGGGAGCTGATTGAAGCTCCCACGCAAATATATACCCTATAAAGTGGACGGTGGGATGACCGCCACCGGAGCTCAGTGGTAGAGCATCGGACGCGTCATTCGAATGTCGAAGGTTCGGTCCCTGCCCGTGGCAAGTTGTCTTTTCGTCCACTTTTCTTTGTGTACATTTACATTACAAGTACTTCTAATACCATCCCCTATGCTTTCGTTGGCGTCATATTCTGTTAGTTCTCATTAATATTGTGTTTAACAAAGTAAACGAGCCGTTAAACTAACACTTTTTCCTTCATTATTGAAACAGGCGCCACAAAGCTTTTTCTCGCGTCGACCTTTGCAACCGCTTCTGGCAAGTGCTTATGCAAGCAGAAACAGTTCCTCACCTTAATTCCATTGCAAACTACAGCTGTTTGAACACCGAAAACCAACCAGGATGAAGCAGTTAACGAAAGGTGATGAAGCTTTAGTTCGACAAGCGACACCAAGGACACAGGCCGGATATTGCATTGAAAGACCTCGTGCTTGTCCAAAACGGTCTACCGTGTAACGACGCGAGAATTCCTGGACCCTTCAGAGTCGTGAATATATCGGTTCAACAATGTGTGCTGAAGACTCTACTAATACACCTCAATGTCCAACAGCTAAAATTCACAGCTACAAGGAACGTTCTTCGTTATCACCCCAGGAGGTCTGAAGAAAAAAAACAACGGGGAGAGTGTAAAGAAGAAGACGGTACAAAATTCACAAGAGTACAGTTCTTAGATGGGGATGGTGAAGAACTAACAGTAATGGCGACCGTATTTGCTTTGCGATTCTTAGTGTCGTTAAAAAGTGTAGAATAAGCTGTGTAGAATAGTACAACAACGGGTGTTGAAGTAGCGTTAGCGTGAGGTTGAGGGAAAGGGCGAAATGAGAGGGTAAAGTACAACACAGTGTTGTATACTATACTATAGCAAGGGTCGGAAAGGGAAGTAAGAGTGACGAGGAGGGCAACGCCACCATCTCCTCCGCTTCCTCAGCCTTCACACCACTAGTTGTTTGCCCCCCCCCCCCCCCTTTTTTTTTAACGTACGCGAAATTGATTGAACGTGTGGTGTCACAGTAAAACAAAATAAGTAGATTGAAGCAATTAATAAACAGGAAAGGGCAGATGTGACAGCACGCGACACGCATACTTAACAAACCATGCAGCTTTGTTAAGCACGTGAATAAGTATAACCCTGTTGCTCCCGTGTGGTAGAAAGGATCCCTTGCACGTGCAGCAGCGTGTAAATGGGCCGGATCGGCCAGTGCATGTCATTAGTTTCACAAAGAGTACTAATTCCTTGAAAGCAAGACGGTCATCCCACTTTTCAATACACTGCGGAGTGCTGCTGCTCGCCTTTCATCACGGTAACAACCATCATATCATACTGCATTACGATCAAATGTCGATAGGCCTAACTGAGGCATATCACAAGGCTAGGCAAGAATGATAACTTCGCAAGTCAGTCTTCAGTTTCCCTATGCGAAAACAGATTGTATTCGTATATTATATCTAATGAATATAACAATATCTAGGGGTTTCACATCCCAAAACCAGGATATGATTATGAGATACGCCGTAGTGGAGGGTTCTGGAAATTTTGATCATCCGGAGCTCTTTAACGTACTCTGACATCGCACAGTACACGGGCCTGTATCATTTCGCCTCCATCAAAATGCGACCGCCACGGCCTGGTGCGAACCCGCCACATTTGGGTCAGCAGCCGAGCACCGTAAACACTGCTCCACCGAGGCGCACATAGATGAATCCAAGGGAAGTGTTTAATCTGTACCTAATCAAATCACGTAATTCACTCTTTATGCTTGCGTCTTTCGAATAAATGTAGAGTTGTTAAGCCATCGATTGTTGTATACTTTCTCCCGTGTGTTAACTCGCCTACATATCGGTTATACTCAAATTCCTTTGCACGCCCCGTGTCACATTGTTTTGAACTCTTCTTAGGTTAGTGCGAGTTCTGTCTCTCATTTGCGTAGGTCGGCAAAACTAGTGGAGCTCACTCAGGCTCACTCATGAACTATATTTTACTCTTAGGGCTCACTCAGGCTCACACTCACCAAAATTTTCCTGAGCCGGACTCACTCGGACTCACACTCACGAAAATTTTCTTCAACCGACTCACTCGGACTCAGACTCACCAAAAAATTACTCACCCTGACTCACTCATACTCAGACTCATGGCTCGATCTGAGTCTGAGTGAGTCCGAGTGAGTCGACTCATGAGTCATTTAGTCTAGAATTAGCTTTTTCGACCATGGTGTCAATGCTCTTTAACACCAATATCTCATGCAATAGGTGCCCTTGGTGCCTTTTGATAATAGTACCTTCTAATACAAGTTGTGTGTGCTCGCAAGTCAGTGAGATAATTTTCCTTGAAAGAAATGAAAACATAAGATATATTTATCAAGAAGTTTCCTGGAAGAGTTCGCGGGGTGAGGTCAGCCACCCCCCCCTACGCATTACATGCCTCTGATCAATAAATATTGAAATGGTGCATGAACGACACTGCTTTGGAACACGTGTGAGTAGATGTGAGCATAAACGTGAATCCATGTAAGGCTGATAGTAATGCTGAAGATGAGTACATGGACCATATAGGTCGGCAAGAAAATGTAGAACTCACTCAGACTCACTCAAGAAATATATCTGGCGCTTTGGACTCACTCGGAATCAGACTCACCAAAATTTTCTTGAGCCGGACTCACTCGTACTCATACTCACGAAAGTATTTTTCAACCGGACTCACTCGGACTCAAACTCACCAACATATTACTCACTCGGACTCACTCAGACTCAAACTCACGGCCCCCATCTGAGCCTGAGTGAGTCTGAGTGAGTCGACTCATGAGTGAGTTCTCCGACCTATGCTCATTTGAGCCCATTTACTACAATGTAGCTGGCATTGAATTTTTTTCATTTGCAGTGCAGATACGGACGTGCCATAAAAATGCACGACGATATCCTTTGTACTATAGCGTAGCTCAGTGAAGAACACAAGGAAAGGTGCAAGATAAAACCATGGCTGCAAGCGCGAATACTACACTGCAGATTATGGGAAATGTCCGTGAAGCATCAAGAGGTAACTAATCGAGTGTTTAAAAAACAACATTATGAAAGGAAACAAACTAGCAAACAAACTTCAACCGAGAACAAATATGAATTTAATACTCGTATATAAGTCCTCGTTGTGAATGAAATGCGTTAAACTTTAAAAACTGATTCCAGATTCCTATGTGACCAGCTGACAAAAACAGGTTAATTTTACTATTCCATAAGTGCCAAATGAAAGTGATTTAAACTGTAGGGATTGTTTATCCCCATCCACATTTCCTCGATGGTGAACTTCATTATGGTATTAAGTGAACGGTACTAATTGTTTAAAACCATAGAGAAAGAATGAGAGACAGCGACAAATGCGAAGGAGCAGGAAAGTGAAGGCGACTATGCAGGGTCATCGCTCGGCAGTCTGAGACGGTGAACGCCAGCCAGATATGAAAAGACAAGACGAAATGTATTTCCGTATAGTCGACGTATAGGCATTTATGGTCAACATATTGATCCCTGTTTTTAACTGCAGTGTTGATGAACTTCCGGGTTTTGAATTCCGTGCGTTTACGGAAGCATGGTGTCAGGATCGCAGACGTGCGCATAACGAATATTCGCGACCACTGACAAAGGAAAGCCATCTAGGAGAAAGGCTGTTGGGTGCCCTGAGACGTCACTTCTCCTTGGGTACCAAAGCCCTACAAAACCAGGTGCTTCCCTTTATTAATAAAGTTTACAGGTGACAAAATATCAGTACAGGCTTCCGCGCACTTTATTCGTGAGTTAGCCTACGTCTTGATAATGCATAGCTTAAGGCTAAACACCTGCTGGATTTCATTGACCTTGCTCCATAACCACCTCAACCTCCACCGTATAAGACCCCGCGTCTAAGTAAAGGCAGAACTTCATACTAAGCTCTGAGGAAAATATGGCTGGACTTTGGAGTGCAGCTATATTTATATTAGTAGTCTTTTGTGCTACGGTCAGCGGAGAGCCTTATATAGGGGGCGGAAGGGTGGATCATCCGTACGACTTCGTGCAGGTAAAATTTCTGCTTATATGTTGCATGCTTGCCTCTACGACAAAACTCCTTTGTTACACTGAAAGCGTATGTCAGAGCTGACCTCAATATTTTGTTCAATACAGTGAAACCTCGGTGATACGATCACAGCTCATACGAATTTTAGGGTGATACGAATTTTCCTTTGGTCCCGGCCAAGGCCCATTGGCCTGCAATGTAATGGAGTACGGTTGTGGCGAACCGATTTCACCCCGTGACGTTTCATACGAACGTGCGCTACCGTCCAGGTGCGAAGAGGTGCTATCCGCGCTGTCGCAGAAGACGCGCCAAGCACGTGCGAGCGCGGGAACGCAAGCGCGGGCCGGTGCGCCGCACCGCCAAATCGTCAGAATCACGGTGTAAGAAAAGTACTTTTCTTACGGTCAGAATAAACTTTCAGAGACCTGGTTCATTAATTAAACACGCGCGCACGGGCCGTGTATTTACGAGAGCTGATATGATTGCCGACATCTGAAAACTTAACTGACAATCATTCAGGGTTCTTCCTGACGTTGCTGCGGCCCAGAAAAACAATAAATGAAAATGTACGCCAGCTTTCTTTTTGTCGCATGCTAATTTTCCATGCTTTCTGGTGATACGAATTTCGGATGGTACGAATTTTTTTGGTGGTCCCGTGAGATTCGTATCACCGAGGTTTCACTGTATTATGTGCAGGTAATTCAGCATTTATAGGTAATAAATGATTTCAGTACATTCCAGCCTCATGAGCTTTATCGTGCTGTGCAATGGAGCAATCGCTGTATTTATTTTGGAAGCTGCTACAATGATTTTACGAGAAGTGACAGTGTCCACAGCGGTCATTATTTGTTTTTCAGCAAATATAATAATTCGTATGAGCAATAAATGCAAAGATATGGTGCTTAACACTTTGGCTTCTTTTCTGTTACGCTGATAGCCGTGTTTTCTTTTAAGTGCGAAGCAATTCTGAGGGAAGCAAAGCCACGTTGACCTTGACATCCGTCCGTCCGTCCGTCTGTCCACCCGTCCACCCACCCGCCCGCCCGCCTGCTTATCCATCCGTCCGTCCATCCATCCATCCATCCATCCATCCATCCATCCATCCATCCATCCATCCATCCATCCATCCATCCATACATCTATCCATCCATCCATCCATCCATCCATCCATCCATCCATCCGTCCGTCCGTCCGTCCGTCCGCTTACGCTGGCCATTCTCGTGGTAGTTTCCTTAACTTAGTATATAAGAATAAAATTGCCATAGGAGGAGATGAGTGAATGACGAACGCGATCCACGCGTCATGTCATGAATAACGTGACTTTCGAGTCGCATACGTCTCGAAACTCTTTCCATGATTCACGTATGGCAAATAGCAATTACACACGGGTGGCGGTATATGGGTTAGCGGGCGGTGGTATACGGGTAATATGCAGGTATTCACAGCATGAATTACAGCATGGGCAGCGTGAATAGACCTTGGAAATCTTGACATGGTATCGCTAAGGAGCCCGTGTTGCAGAAACCTTGTTGCCAATGTCAGTGGCATGGTCGATAAACGAAAAATCCCGATGGAAGCAAAGAATAAAATTCCATCTCCTGGGGAAGCTGTGACAGGCATTCTACGTGGTACTCTAGTATTCTACCACAAAGCCACGACAGCGGACTAAACTACTTCGGAAAATGACCCTAAACAAGCGTTATGTGGGGGGCAAGGACAACTGTGGGGGCCGTGCCGGCAATGCATTAAACTTTCACCCCGCAAGCTATAGTCAAGCGTTGATCGGATACGCCGGCAATCGCTACTTGATGTATACACATAATCGCATCGCAGTGTCCACTTTGTTGCGATAAAACACTGACACCCGCGCTCCAACGTAAGTGCCAACCTTACGTCGCACCATTAGCTACAGTTCAGTGTAGTCGACGTGCATCGCAAGTGCTCAGTATTCACACTTTTAGTAAATTTACTCATATACGTCGGTTCAGAAAGAGAAATACAAATCAAGCGAGAAATAGAGAGAGAAAGGTCAGAAAGAAAGAGGAGGAAAAGTAAAAAGTTGGAGATGGAGAAAGAAATAGACAGAGAAATAAATAAATAGAAATAAACAACCACAAAAAAAAACATAAAAAACACAGAGAAATACAAAAAAAGAACGGAAAAAGTTAGAGGACACTTGAGCTTCGCCTTCAAAAGTAGAACGCGATAGCCTTATCTGGCCCCGTGCGCATCAATTTCAACCGTGCCGCAAGGAAAGGAACGTTTGTGCCCATAACAATGGCAGTTTCAAAGTATCTTAGGATGCCTACTGCAAGTACTGTTGCGAAATACCGACTAAGCCTCTTGCGAATTGGCGAAGTACCCACTACGCGTGTGTAAGGTGCCACGCGCGCCTGCGCAACTTCGCATTTTGCAATGCGTGGGCGGCTTTAAACCACCTACATTTCTCATGTTTTCACGTCTGGTGCTATTCTACAATTTTGCCGCGCGATATTACATTCGCTAGTGATATTTCCCAAATAAATGACACTTTTATAACGTTAACGGCATTGCTGTTATAGCGGGCAGTAAAAGTTTCGTAATCACCAGAAAACTATATTTACGGGTTTGTGCCACAGAAATTGGGCAAGTCCCACTACCAACCACTGGTACCCTTGAAATGAGGAATGCAATAGTTAGCCCAAGAAATGGCTGCGAAGCGACGGAGACGAGACCACCAGTACAGAGAGAGGGAAAGAAAGAATATAGAGAAACCGAGAGATTATAAGAAAAAAAATATTCCTTGGCGAGGCGAAATTCGAACCTGTGTATACACATCATCCGAAGGCGAGAGGCTAGCAGAGCATAAATAGGAAGATGGCGGGAAAGGTAAAAGAGGGAGACGAGGACAGATGTCAGAGTGAGGAGGAGGAAGAGGAGGTGAGGAGGAAGTAAAACAGACCATAGAAATAAAGAGAAAGATACAAACAGAGAACGAAAACCAGAAAGAAAACGATGGAGAGAAAGAGAGAGAATCAAAGGTTGAGAGAGAAAGCTTAGAAAAACGAAGCGGCAAATACAGAGACGGAGCTAAAAAAAAAATGAAAAACAGAAAATAAGACAGAAAGCCCGCGAAAAAAAATAGAGAGAGAGAGCGAAAAAATATGGAGGAGAAGGGCAACGCCACCAGCTCCGCGGCTACCTGTCTTTGCACCACTAGTGGAGCACCTGTCTTCGCACCACTTATGCTTTTTACAAAGCCATTTCAAGTACTGATGTTGCTCCGTGGTAAGGCACATTCTTGTCACGGAGAAGGCCTGGGTTCGATTGCACTCAGACAGGAGATTTCGCTCACAGCTAACGACGAGTTTTTTAAAACGCACCTGCACTCTATCGTCAATCTAAAATATTTATATTTTTGTCATTCTGTGCATTCAAAATCAGTTCACAAATGCAGTGAGTCTTCTTATTTTACCAAGCGCACAGTTCCGAGGCTTAGCACTACAACTCCGGCCCGAACTTCACGTGACTTGCCCAAATATCTTGTCCAGGTACTAAGTATCTAACAATTATTTTTTTTTCTTTTCAGTTCTTCGATCCGCCAGAGAAGATATGGACCTATCTTTCATCTTGGAAGGCTGATTTTACTTGCGAACGGCATATCATGAAAAACATTAGCGGAGGAACTGTAGTATTGCAAACTAACTTTACTTTAAACAACAAAAAGTAAGGCCACCTAACGCGATGCGTTTACTGAATGCGTTAATATGTAATGTACTGAAGTTTTGATTTTCGTTTTTCACAGATATAACTACACCACTAAAGGTACATTACGCAACGTATGGGGCCGGAGCAGTCCACTTAATAAAATGTCCATGTATGACTGTGAGTTCAATCCCTTCTTCATATATTTCGCTGCATACAAAAGTGGCGTCAATTCTTTGTTCCTCAGATCAGTTAATTTCTAACAATTACTAATACTTTATCTACCAACGACTACATTCATTTCCCACACACGACACGTGCTCGGAAAGAAAATGTAAATTGGTCCAGACCAAGGTACGCGTTAGTACAAACAAAAGATAGTGAATTTCGTGCTCTTCGTGTGCGAACTCAACGGGCTTCAATGTGCTACTCAGTAATATTGAGAACTATTCAGTGGCAATATTTTCGTCGAAAATGTGCTACATGCAGCGCCGTATTGTTTCAGCAGCGAATGATATGAGATGTAGCTTCGTGTCACTGTATTGATTTATATTGTGAGACGGCTATTGACTTCTCTTGGTTCAGGTGAAATGTGATTGTACTTAATAATAATAATAATAATAATAATAATAATAATAATAATAATAATAATAATAATAATAATAATAATAATAATAATTGGATATTATTATTATTATTATTATTATTATTATTATTATTATTATTATTATTATTATTATTATTATTATTATTATTATTAACCATCTATTATTAACAACCAATACAGTGTTGATTCAGGGGATCAGAAAAAAATACACGCATCTCCACGAAGTGAATCATGACTAGTGGGCGAAGCTCTAGGTATCTTATGGGTCAGTAACCGTATGTTACCCGAGCGTTACCCAATATAATGTAAAATTAGTGACATAAGGTGTCATAAAGAGTGGACGATAAAGCTAGGTAATAAGGTCTATAATGTGTACAGTCGTCAGCAAGCTTAACACGAACGCTCCGACGCGTGACCTGGACTACGTTGACTGATTCCAGCCGCGAAGCGCCGGGTGCTGTTGCCGAGATAATACCTCGGTATGCTTGGATAGTACGTAGGCATGCAGGGATAACATCTCAGCAACAGAATCCTAAGCTACGCGGCGCTAGCGTCAATCAAACTGTTTCAGGACACGCTGAGCGTTCGTGTTAAGCTTGCTGACGGCTGTACGCTGAAGTCGCCGACTAGTATAAAGGGTTTGTGCTTGTAGGTGTTTTCTTTTGTTCCGTCACAATTATGAACCTTTTTTGTCATATGCTCTGATTGATGGGCGCTTAAATGCCGGGGTTTTACGGTGTTGTGCGTATTATTTTTTTTCTTGGTAACCATTTGTTAACCACGCATCTCCCCATGACAGCGTACACCGTGGACGCGGACGTGGACGGACAAGCCTCGCCCTTAAAAAAGCGACTAGCCGCTTGGTCAAGTTCTCACCCATCTGTTACATCAGAGAAATGTAGTGGGGCCGATCGAGCACATTATAAAATGGTAGCAATAACCATAGGCGTGGGCACGGGGGGGGGGGGCAAGGGGGCGAGAAGGGGGGGGTGCAAAGTCAGCCCTATACATTTTAGGGGGGGGGCGATAGGGGGGCGCACGCTTATGGCAATAACTGACCCTATAGTTACACAAAACGCAAGCATATGCATAAATTAGATTATTTTAAATGGAGACCATGCAGGTTATATGCACTTTTCAAATGGCAAGAGGCATACATAATCATGTGTGCAAACGCTGTGTACCATTATTGCAATAAAAAAAACAGTGACTGCAAAAAAAAAAAAAAAGCTCATTCGATTCGTAGCCGTTTCTTAATGTCGAGAAACGGCTACAAATTGCATGACCTCGCGAGCGCAGCATTACGTGTTCACTCTGATAGCATCGATGAACAGGTAACAAAGTAGGTCGTTCTTAAAGAGCTCCTCAACTCTTGAAAAATGGCAAAAAAAAAATTGATACAGCTTTGCACTAGTGGTGCTTAGCATGAAGCAAGTACGCTAGGCGGGCTGGTCTGTGTTTGTTTATTTTTCTGTTCCTTTCTTCCTCTGTTTCCTTGTCTGTTTCTCGTTTTATTTTTCTACGTAATTTTTTTCTCTCTTTATTTATATTTCATTCTCTGTCTTCCTATTTCTTTCTGTATCTTTCTCTGTCTTAGGCATCTTTGTCTCACCCGCTCTCTCTCTCTATCGCTTGCTTCGTCTTTCTGTTTTTTTTTCTCTCACTATTTCTTCCTCTGTCTTTCATTCTCTGTCTGTTTCTTTCTGCAATTCTCTATCTCTCTCTTTCTAATTGTTTATATGCTATGCTTTCATCTCTCCCTTACTTCACATCTCACCTTCTCACCCTCACTTGCCTTATCTGCCCCCCTATCTCTACGGTAATACACAAGGCTACGCTATACTAGGCCAGCGTGCCTGGATACCCTGTAATAAAGAACAAGAAGACTGGATAGCCTATTGGTTAACACGCTCGCCTCTAGATAGTGGGCACTCGGGTTCGAATCCCGCTGCCTCGAGAGAAATTTTTCCGCAAGATTTCCTATTTCTATATTTCTTTCTGTCTTTCTTTCCTTGTTTCTCTCTCTAATCGTTATCTCTGCTGACCAATCAGGGCCACACCGGAGAAATCGTTGGACGTGTTTTGCGACCGAATACTATGATGAAGATGACTAAGACGACGAAGAGAGTGCGTGCCGATGCATGAAAATGATAGTTTGTTTTCACACAACCCGGCGCTACGAAAAGCTTTAAGAGCGCCGCTTTAAAATAAGGCTACCTAGCGGTAGTCGAGGCTCGTGGGAACATGTGAGCGAAAAAAATATTATGGCAGAGCACGGGGCATGGAATTCGGCATTAAATATCAAAGGCAGCTAGAAATCACCCTTCCTTCGACAAATGATACAAATGATGCCATAAGCGAAAATGACCCCGTCATATGCAGAAAGATCACTGCCATTGGTTGGTTTGAGCAACTTGAGCAGCATAGTTACCGACGCCTACGCAGTAAACCGCGCCGGGTCCGCGCTGCACTCTCTACTGCGTCAATTACACACACTAGAGACTATTTTCGGTAAGACAGCTGCGCGCCGCCATTATGGGCTGTTAAGCTGATGTTTTCTTGTTTTTGTATATTGCGACGTGAATTAATAAGGCCGCAAAATGTCGGATGCACCAACCCAACTGTTTTCATCGGTATGCGTCCACCAGTGGCGTAGCCAGGGGGGTGGCACACCGGGCCCGTGCCCCCCCCCCTCCCCTCCCCCCTGAAATTTTTTTTCGCCATGGCATACAGAGCGAAAAATGACCATTTCAAGGAGGTGCCCTCCCCGAAATCAAGGGGGTGCCCCCCCCCCCCAGAAAAAAAATTTCTGGCTACGCCCCCTGGCGTCCACCGTAACACTGTTCGTTTAGTTCAGGGGTCTCAAACTCACCTCAGCCTGCGGGCCGCAGTCACGCAATTCAGTCCAGCAAGGGCCGGGGTAGTGTTAAAAGAGGGGGAGGAGGGGGTAAGTTTGAACAATTTGTCAGCAAACGTTGCCATTTGAAAGAAAACTGTCCCATATCTCATATACAGGTCGTTTCTGAAGGGGACTGATTTGGTGCCAGGATTCCAAAATTTTGTCGATACCAATCTCCAAAACACCTCAAATCTGGGCACCGATTCTGAAATATAATTTTTGTTTCACGGTTATGTTTCAAAACAAGCTGAACACACGGGATGCCTCACGAAGACAATGCCTTAAACCAGTCATCCGTGTGTAGCTCACGAGCGTACTTAATAAGAAAATAAAAACAATGTGGGGCGAACACAGTCATGTGCGGGCCGCGGGCCGCAACTGAGAGCCTCGCGGGCCGCATGCGGCCCGCGGGCCGCGTGTTTGAGACCCCTGGTTTAGTTGTTGAAGATACAAAATTCAAAGGTTTAACAGCCCAGTATGGCGGCACTGAAACACATCCGTAAAAGAGCCTATAGAATTAAAGGACGGCGCTCACGTACACACGGAATGTAAGCCGGCGTTGAAAAAGAAAAAAGAACACGATACGAAATGTCTCAAAGTCATGACGAGCGCGGACGAATGGACGTAGCCTCATGCCCAGTGCCAACCCCCATATCCTGCGTAGCTTTCAGCAAGTGCGCTAGTACTAAAGGACAGAGAACCCGCTTAATGCGTGCGACAGATCACGGTCACTACGCACTTACTTGAAGGATTATAAACATTTTTGCGGCAGTTGATTCATGAGCCAATAAACTGCTTCAGTAATGTCATTGGATGGTTACTTGAAAAAGTGTTGCAAGGCCCCTTCAAGAAAAGCGGTTTTTGTATTGCCGTCAACGAGGGTACCCTGTAGTGATTCCATATTGTAAAGCGGTGTTTCTTTCTAAACAGCAAGAAAATAATACTAGATATGCTCGTTGGCAAATTCATGCGTATATGCCAGAAGTTGGTAGAACTGTGGTGTGATGTGCGGTTAATGTGTTTAGGAGAAGCCTACAAATTCCGTGTGGATTTTCCGAAGGAAATAAACCTATGACTAGGAGATATCATAGGCAAAAAAAGAGCTAAAAAAAGACTCTTTTTCAGATTGCAGAAAAGTGTGACAATGGAAACAATAGGAAAGAGAGAGAAGCATAAAAAGGAAACTTAAATTAATAGGTGATGTGGTGACGTTGGGAAAAATTGCAAGTTAGTTGATAGATCAGTCAAATGGGAAAAAAGTCACAGTTTCTCCGCAAGGGTGAAGCAATGAATCCGATAGCAACAAATTGTAATGTTATACGAAGTGAGGCTGGCAGCTAACTCTTTTGGATCCGATCTCATGCAACTCAGAAAACGCTAGTTTAAGAGAATACGGTCGCTCCAGGGACACTCTGCACACCACATTCTCTTCGCGCTGAGAGCGCAGTACGTAGAAGGGTACACCGGCCGCCCACTGTCGGCTGCCGAGATGGGAAGATAACGCATGCGCCCCCGATGACCGCGGTCGTAAAATCGAAGGTCGCTCGAGGGACCCCCCCCCCCTCGCGTCTTTTCACGCTCGCGAACGACGGGCGGGGCCGGTTGAACAGTCGGGGGGATCTTCTCGCATGCGCCTCGGAGCGACGCAAATGGGCCGGCTCGTTTGATCGCCGCTTCAGCCGCGTTCACCGCTCCCGCTCGCCCGCTATTACCCGCAGGTAGAACGTACGATGCACTCGGGGTTCTTATCAATTTGGACTTAATACGCGACGTGACGACGACGGCAACGGCGACGGTGACGGCAAAAACCCGTCGAGACTGTTCATATAATTGATATCGCAATAAAAGACATTCAGCTACGCAGTAGTGGTGCGAAGACAGAGGACACAGTGAAGCTGGTGACTTGCTCGTCACCCTCAATTTCTTTTCCCGCCTCTTTTCTGTACGAAATAATACGCCACTGCGGTTTGCTTTCTTTCCTTGTCTTCCTCTTTCTATATATTTCTCTCTATACTTCTTTCTAACTCTTTGTTTGATTTTCCCTTTCTTTCTCTTTCTGTCTTGCTGTCTGTTTTTCCTTTTTTTTTTGTCCTTTTATTTCACTTGCCCTGTGTTGGTCTTTATTTCTTTGTCTATCAACGAGTATATTTTTCTTTCTTTTCTTTCTTTCTATTTCTACCTATCTCTGTCTATGGGCTCGTTCTCTCGCCCATTCATGTTAATGCCTCCCACGCCGGACGCATCGGCACACGTGTTCTGGGAGTCAAGCAGAGCTTGAAGAAGAGGACGAAGAGAGCGCGTGCAGTTCATGATGATGATAGTTTGTGTTCACGACTAACAGAGTTTTTCCGAGCATAAGCCGCTCCGCTGTTAAGAATTAATACTACCTTTTATCGATGTCTGGTCTGAAAAACGCACTGATCGGCATTTCGATTGTCTTTTCCGAAGGCATGCTGTCGTCAAGTGGACCCAATGCGTTCCCAAGCAACGGCCTGAGCGCGGTGTTGTAAAAATAGCAGAACAAATTACGTAGTTCCCTCACGGCCACACTTGGTCAGAAGCAGCACTATTTTACTGTCAATAACAGAAAACACCGGTGTTAGGATGCCCAAGCATCATCTAAATGTGCAGTCGTTCAGCTAAATGCTTCCAAAATAAGCCCGTTCATTTAGTGGTACCATAGTGGTACCACATAGAAACTTCCACACAGACATACCGTTTAAGTGGACGTACCGTTAATTAGACATACCGTTTAACGATTTATTTGCCTTGTTTACCCTGCCATATTTCTATAAGGTCAAACTGTGCAGGTTCCCACGACTGCTGTACATTTCAGATAAAAGTTTCGTTTTAAGTATTAACACTACAAATGACGTATCGAAAACTTTTCGAATATGCGAGAAATGTGGACAGAGACATTTATTTCCCAATTCACTTTAATGAATCCTTTGAAACAGGTTTTCTTTTTTTTACAAACACTTTAGGTTGGGATCTTTGTTGGGGAATTTTCTTACAATGTTAACTTGATTGTCATTGCGGCACTTATTTATACCATATTGATGCTCAAAATTTCGCATTACTACGCGCTGGTATCCTAAAATCTCTTTGTCATATGAGCAACCTATATTAAAACAGCTCAGAGTTAGCTAAATGCAAATATGCAGTCATAGCAGACGCCTCGGAGTATTGGTGGTACTCAGGTGACGGCACTCAGAGAAGATTTTTTCCCTGGAATTTAGAAAAAAAAAGATGAAACTCTTGTACCATCCGTGAATTATAAATGTCAAATTATTCTCGGAAATGTAAATTTATGGGCTCGCTCGCTTTGTTAAACACAATATGAGAACTAACAGACAATGATGCCAAAGAAAGGATAGCGGATGTTATTAGAAGTAATTGTAATGCAAATCTGTAGAAAGAAAAGTGGACGCAAAGACAACTTGCCACCGGCAGGGACCGAACCTGCAACCTTCGAATAACGTATCGGACGCGTTATTCGAAGGTCGCATGTTCGGCCCCCTGCCCGTGGCAAGTTATTTTTTCGTCCACTTTTTCTTTCTTGACATTTACATTACAATAAATTCTAATAACATCCCGTATACTTTCCTTGGCATCATTACAGGAGGGGGGTCCGCCTTAGCGGATCAGTGGCTAGGCTGCTCAGCTGCTGACCCGAAGGCCGCGATGGAGGCGATATAGTAGCATTTCGATGGAGGCGAAAATGGTAGAGGCCCGTGTACTGTGCGATGTCAGTGCACGTTAAAGAACACCAGATGGTCAAAATTTCCGCAGCCCTCCACTACGGCGTCCCTCATAATCATATCGTGGTTTCGGGACGTAAAACCCCACATAATAAAAAAAATTACAGGAGGGGGGAATAGATTATATAAGCTTATTGTAAGTGTTATGTTTTCATTGTTCGTACAGCAAGCCAGCTGTGCGCGCGCACCTTCTTTGTACCTTCTTTCCTTGCCCACACTCCTTCCGAGATATCGTCGTTTCCCCCTTGCCCAAACCCTTTCACCCCTGCACTATATATACTGCAGCGGCGCTTCAATAAACGTTGTTCCACCGCCACGAGCTAGCGTGTCGTTTATGCTGCTGCCTGTCGCAGCGGGTTACCACAGTGGCGACCAAGATCACGGACCATGCGGTGAAAGTAGCCCAACACAGCGGTGAAACCAAACTACCGCTACATGAAGCACCAAGGAGAACCATGGCCAGTCTTCAGCTACCGCTGTTCGACGATACCAGAGATAAGTGGAAACCATATCTCTTGAGGGCAGAAGCATATTTTGAAGCAAATGACATAACCAACTCGAAGAAGCAGCGCGCGCTGCTAGTGGCTGCTCTTAGCACGCAAACAGTTCAAGTGCTAGCTGGTCGATTCGCTCCAAGAACGCCCAGTTCGCTCACGTATGCCGAAGCAGTTGCAGCCTTCAATAGCTACTACGACCCCAAGCGTCATGAAACAGCAGAGAGCAACAAGTTTTTTACTTGTTGCCAACAGGAAGGGGAGTCAATTCAAGCGTTCCTCGTCGACATACGACGCATAGCGGACAACTGCAACTTTGGCAGTGCATTAGACCGAATGTTAAGGGATCGCATTATCTGCGGCGTGCGCTCAAATAGCCTGCGCAAGCAGCTGCTGACGAAAGAAGGGTTGACGCTAGAAGAGGCCGAAGGTATAGCCATTTAAGTGGAAGCAGCGGAAAGCGACGCTAAAGAGATGAGCGTAGAATCACCGAGTGTGCTCTAAGTACAAGCCCGTCATCGGCCATTTCAGGATAACCATAACAGTAGCGCAGAGCTAATGTGCGGAAGATGTGGAAGAACGATGATAACGCCTGCTGGTGGGCTAAGGCGCGCTGTTTTCGTTGCGGGCGGCGCGGGCACTTGGCTAGATTGTGCTATGCGGCGCCGACAGCAGAAAGGCCGAGTGTCAAACAGGCACAGAGGGTAAAAGCATTGACAGCTATGCAAACCACGGCTGGCCATGACGATAGCGAAGAAGAGAGCGCGGCACACGTTTGGACCGTAATCTATCAAAAGAAAAACGGACTAGAACCGCCGATACGACGCACGTTTTTGTGGAGAGGCGTTGAACTAGACATGGAAATCGACACAGGATCCCCAGTGTGCGTCATATCGCGCCAAATCTACGAGCAACACAGCGCACAGTGGCCACGCTTGAAAGCTTCTCGATGGAAGTTATCGTGCTACGCGGGAAGGTTACCCGTGCTGGGTGAACTAGAACTGTCTGTACGGTACAAAAATGTGTCCGCCATGTGCACGCTAACTGTGCTTGACTGTGCAGGACCAAGCCTGTGTGGGCGTGACCTGATAACAGCTCTCAGCAAGAGGGGCGTGCCGATTGAACAACTGACAGCGCCGGATTTGCCTGCCGCTCCAAGTTCAGACGCATACAGGGTGAACAGCCTGCTTGCTGACTACGAAGACGTTTTCTCCGCACACCTTGGTCTCATCAAAGATCCTCCTGCAAGCCTGAAGCTGAAGGAGACGGCGACGCCAAAATTCTGTAAGGCTAGATCCATTCCTTACGCGCTCCGTGATAAGGTCTCAAGCGAAATTGATAGGTTGGTGTCTCTGGGAGTGTTGTCGCCTGTAGAACATGCGGAATGGGCTACGCCTATCGTAGTAGTTTTGAAAAAAAGACGGTAGTGGGCGAATTTGTGGAGACTTTAAGGTCACCCTCAACCCAGCTTGCGATGTCGAGCATTACCCGCTACCAGTAGTCGAAGACATGTTTGCAAACTTAAATGAAGGGGAGAACTTCAGCACATTGGATTTGAAGGACGCGTACAATCAAGCGCCGCTGGATGACGCGTCGCTCAAGTTGTGTGTCATCAACACTCATCGCGGTCTCTATTGTTATAAGAGACTGCCATTTGGCATAGCTTCAGCGCCGGCTATCTTTCAAAGGAAGATGGATGCGATACTTAGCGGGTTACCCGGCGTCCAAGTGTACCTTGACGACGTGCTGGTGGCGGAGCGTAGCAGTGACAGCGGAAGGCGGCTCAAGGAAGTACTGGAACGACTTCGAGACCACGGCGTGAAACTTAGGTCCGACAAATGCAAGTTCAGACAACCTTCAGTCACGTACCTTGGGCATGGCATAGATCGGGAAGGATTGCATCCCATTGAGAAGAACGTAGACGCTATCATGCAAGCGCCACGACCACTTAACCTCTGAGTTGCGTTCATTCTTGGGCATGCTGACGTATTATGCGCGATTCTTGCCGAATATGTCCTCGCTTTTATCTCCATTGTACCGGCTAATGGAAAAGAAGGCGCACTGGGAGTGGCTGCCACCGCATCAGGCTGCATTCGAAAAAGCAAAGGAGTGCCTGAAGAACGCGCAACTGTTGGTCCATTTTGACCCCAACAAAGAGCTGAAGCTAGAATGCGACGCGTCTCCGTATGGCGTGGGAGCAGTTTTGTTTCGTACTGATGGAAAGGACCATAGGCCAATCGGATTCCGCTCCAGAACGCTAACAAAGGCGGAACAGAACTATTCGCAGCTAGAGCGAGAGGCGTTGGCACTTATTTTTGGTGTGTCTCGTTTTCGGGATTATCTTTTACGTCGGCAGTTTACCTTGGTCACCGACCATCAACCCCTGCTCGGACTCCTGAGGCCCGATCGCCAGACACCGACGATAGCGGTAGCTCGCATTCAACGGTGGGCACTGATCCTGGGCGGCTACCAGTACAAGCTGCAGTACGTCCCTGGAAAGCAACTGCTGACAGCAGACGCCCTCAGCAGGCTCGCAGCAGAGGCGACAGGTCCAGCGTCAGACGGCGACCCACCCGAGTACGTCATGTCATTGGATGCCTTGGACGAAGGTATTATGACCACCCACGAGTTACAAGAGCTAACTGCCAAGGACCCAGTATTAGTCCATGTCACACGATATATATTGCATGGGTGGCCGCGAACGGCTAAAGGAATGGAGTAATCACTGTTGCCGGTTTTTGACCACAAGCTAGAACTCTCATGGGCCCACAAGCTAGTATACTGGGGAACTCGAGTTGTCATACCGTCTTCGGCACAGGAAAGGATGTTACAGCTTCTGCACGAAACTCACCAGGGCTCATCTTCCATGAAATCGGTCGCACGGTCATTGTTCTGGTGGCCTGGGGTTGACAGGGACATAGCGAACGTGTCGGCACAGTGTACAAACTGCGTGCAGAATCTACCCATGCCGGCCGCAGCACCGCCAGTAAGTTGGCCCAAAACATGTGACAGATGGTCCCGGATGCACATTGATTTTGCAGGGCCGATGGCAGCTCAGATGATACTGGTGGCGGTTGATCCACATACTAAGTGGATTGAAGCAGTTCCTATGAGGCACGCGAACACAGCTTCTACTGTTCGGTGTTTGAGAAGCATGTTTTGCCGTTTCGGAGTACCACACACCATCGTGTCTGATAATGGCACTCAATTCACAAGTCAGGAGTTCGCCACTTTCGTAAGAAGGAACAATACCGTACACCTGCGGACAGCACCATACCATCCGCAATCGAACGGAGCCGCCGAAAGAGCGGTTCGAACTGTGAAGGATGGGTTGTGCAGGATGACGGAAGGTGCGCTGGAAGATAACCTGTTACGACAGTTGTTCAATTACAGCCGCACCCCCCAAAGGGAAGGGAAGTCTCCCTCGGAATTGCTCTTGGGGTACCAGCTACGTTCGCGCCTGGACACGTGTTTGCCGGCCAGGTTCACAAGTTCACCAGCGGGCGCGGACGACTGGGGCTGTCTCGCCAGGCAGTAGTGTATATGTGCGCAATTATGACACCGGACCCAAGTGGACACCGGGACACGTGAAATCAACGTCCGGAGCCATGATGGTAAAGGTGAAAACTCCACCCAGAGTAGTGCATAGGCATCTCGACCAGGTCCGCCACCGTCATGAAGGTACACCTGGGAGGAAAGCTAATGCAACAACGGCAAGTGAATGGACAGACAGGCGAACTGGCACTAGTACTCCCACTTCGACTGGCGCCACCAGCGTGGCCCCGCAAGCACCTCATAACGGCGCAGAAGATGAAGTGAGTGCGGCTGATCAGCCACCGACGGGCCACATTGACGACTCAGTTCAACCAGCGCATCAGGTGCCTCACGTTGACGCGACGGCGGAATCGACTGAAGAGGCACAGCCACTGCTAAGGCGGTCGAAACGGATTCGCAAGCCTGTACTACGGTTCTAAAATTAAGACGGAAGGAATATTATGTTTTCATTGTTCGTACAGCAAGCCAGCTATGCGCGCGCACCTTCTTTGTACCTTCTTTCCTTGCCCACACTCCTTCCGAGATATCGTCGTTTCCCCCTTGCCCAAACCCTTTCACTCCTGCACTATATATACTGCAGCGGCGCTTCAATAAACGTTGTTCCACCCCCACGAGCTGGCGTGTCGTTTATGCTGCTGCCTGTCGCAGCGGGTTACCACAGTAAGCATGGGTGCGAGTGAAGAATGTGTATTGCGATAGCAATTATATGGATATTTTCGGCTGCTTTTGCCGTCATATCCCGTGTATATATATATATATATATATATATATATATATATATATATATATATATATATATATATGCTTCCGAAGAACAAGCGACCTCTTGCTCCGCAGCGCGCGGCGTCAACTGTTGAGCCACGAACCATAGGTACGGAGGATATGACTCTAACCTTCTCAAGCTTTTTATTGCCATGGCCATGTAATCTCTGTTTGTTTCTTTCTTTTTTTGTGTGTGTCTGTTTCTTGTTTTTGCACGCCGCGAAAGTTATTTCACGACAGTACGCGTCTGCTACTGCCAGCATGCACATCAAAAAACAACAATCATATGTTTTTCATATTCGACAACGTAGAAGACCGATCGAGTGCGTGGCTTCATATCGCAGTGCATACGGACCATTAGGTAAATTTAACGTATGACAGAATGAAGCTTACCTCGACGTACATCATCGTGCACGGCAATATCGCTGACTTCAGAAATGCATTTCGCGTGAAGTCGGGATTCGTTGTGGTCTATCCTCTGCTCCATGCGGTAAACGTGATTAACGAACTTTTCTCCTCTCTTTACGTTCGCTTTTTGAAGTGCCTGTTCACGTGCACGGAAGCGAGTGGCAGCGCGGCGGAGAAAAGGGAAGACGCGCGACGTATATTATCAAACTCTATTTTTCTGCCGGAGATGGCACTGCCTGTCTAGAGTCGCAGCGCCACTAAGCGATGCTTGTGGAGCCGCCCTACGGTGCGTGGTCGCCCTCACGCGCGCGTGCGCTTATCTCGCGGTGGGGGAGTTTTTTTACGTTTTGGGCGTTCACCGGAGCGATTGCGTTGTAGTTACACAGCGCACCAATGTCACATCGCTCGCTGCCGAGTCCCCATTTGCCAAAAGAGCTATTCACACACAGTTAAGTAACAACTGTGACACTATTTAGTTTGTGCTCATCCTGTGCATACCTGTGCGTATACGTTTCGTGCGTCCTTTAAGTTTGAGCAGCGCGTTGAGTGTTGTGCTGTGAACGTTGTTAGTTCGCACTCGTCCTGTGTGTGTTGTTTTTGTGCGTAATTCTTCTTTAGCAGCGCGCTGCACGTTTCGATCTGCTTGCCGTTCTTCGCGTGACATTCCAATTTGTTGCTATCGCATTCATTTCTTCACCCTTGCGGCGAAAGTGTGATTTTTTTTGTATCCCATAAGCTTTTGGAAGCGCCTTCCAAAAGCGACCTCGTGCCTTCCTTCTTGTTTTCGGCCTTCGATCTCTGCGCCAGTTTGACGCACTTGTACCGTGGGGATGACTTGAGTTGTGTTGCAGAGTACGACAACGTATATAAAGCATAAAGCTGTATAACTCTGGGCAACGTAAGGAATATATCACCATTAGTTCAAGAACTTTTTTTCCTAACCTGGTACGTTCAATTTCTTGCAGTGTAGATGTAGTGACATAGTTAAATAGTTAAATATATTGAACACCAATTATTATATTCAGCTTTTCGTTGCTATTAAAGCAGTCTACTTCTCTGAATGACCGACGTCTGATGATCTACGTTTCTCCGGCACAGATTCGGGAGACTACCTGAATAAGGAGATTGTCTATGCGTCGAGTAACTACACGTGCGCTGTTCTTTATGTTGAAAGAAAGGAGGGCAGGCGTAAGTATACTACAATGTGCATAACAGGCGTTCGAAGATAGCTTGTTTTGTTCTTGTTTTTTTTTTTTTGTTACAGCTTGGGCATTCTAAGAGGATGTTCGCCGTGTTATAGAAGAGATCAGCACGTATGACGCAAATCGTTATTAACATGGTTATTCAGTGATAGTTTAAGAACTAATCTGCGCTAAAAAAAGTATTTGATGCATCATCTTCAGTGGCATTATTTGAGGAAAATTGTCATTTACTCCTGGAACTCTACTTAAGAGAGCTTATAAGGTGCTTGATGGATGTATACGGTTACCTTTATGACGCAGGCAAAATGAAAAATAGAATTTGTAAAACCATGTAATTGGTCGCAATTCTACCACATGCATCGCTGCTTCTTGGTTTGGGATAACACAACTCACACAAGTTTAAGCACACTCCTAACCATTTGTGAAGGGCGTTGACAGCAATGACTAACAATATACACTTTCTGAACACTGCAGAGTATTTGGAAATCTTTGCAATTTCGCCAAAATATCAACTAATGATGTGGAGACCAGCGCCCCAGTAAAGTTACTTTTTCCGTAACACTTAAGGCATTGCCTTCAAAAGCAATAAAGTAGGAGCGAAAAATAAGGCTGAAAATACGAAAGAACACATCTTGATAGACAAGCTCAGACAAATTCAGAAGAGACAACTAGAAGAGTCTGGTTTTGGGCCTATTGGTGCACAGCTTGGAAAATTGATAAACTAAGCCTTCAGACACGTACTCAAGAACATAAGTTTTGACGACCACACATACTCGGACTAGCAACATATTCCAAAGGTTAAACCAAGACGCGCATGCGCAATACATGATGCACATGCGCCCTGAAGAAAAGCTGCCACCTTTCAATGGTAATAAGCGTCAATGAGCATGTTAGACGTCTAAAGGCGCCTGGCTTTCCAGACACCGTCCTAAAAGTGGTAGCCGAATTCAAAATGAACAAGTTCAAGAAAAGAAAATTCCTGCAGATCCACGAAGTGAATGCTGATGATGGAGCGAAGCTCCATTGACGAAATGATACACGATACAATGAATGTGTATGAAATCCATCTCTCTGTTCGTCCATCCGTGCATCCGTCCGTCCATGCACGGACGGACAGACGGGTCGACAGATGCACGGACGGACGGACGGACAGATGTATGGAAGCACGGACAGATGCACGGAGGGATGGGCGGACGGACAGATGCACAGACGGACGGACGCGCGGACGAACGGACAGATGCACGGACAGATGCACGGTTTATTTTGCTGGCAGCTACGACAACGGCGTCCACAGACATCATGAGAGCCTAAGGAGCTTCGCTCCTAAAAAAGAAACCGGTAGCATGTAACGAGCCCGGAAAAATGAGGACCATAGGCCAATGGAAGTCGTTCCTTATAACCACAAGGTTTCCCCACAATGTCACAAAAGTTGCCTCGAGGCATGGCGTACGAGTCGCGTTCTAGGTGCCATGCAAGTCGCCACGTTTTTGTGCTAACGTTGAAGACTCAAAATCAAAGAGCATTTGTACCACTCGCCATTCCACGAATTCCGTCAGCTGCATTAGAAATGTAGTGTATTGCACACCACTTTCTCGTGGTAAAGTGTATATAGGGCAGACGGGTCGCTGTGTAAACACTCGCTTGAAAGAACATGGCACATCAGTCACTTCAGGAGGTGGCGCGAACTTGCCTCCTTATTGTAGAGCGTGTGGTTGTTCAGCCATTTTTAACGATACCGAGATTACTGGTAGGGGAGCCACGAAGTGCGAAAGAGAAATAATTGAGGCGTACGAAATGCAAAACCACGGGCATGATCGGTGTGTGAGTGTACCTTCCTTATCGTTATCACGAAAAGAGGTGATGTTTTTAGAGAAGCTGAATAAGAAGGTGCTTCGCGCAGTTTTTTTTATCTGCGCGGTTTCTGAAGGCAAATGGACGTTTTGGTTACGCTTCGTTTGTCACATGTCCACCATTCTCATCTCTACGTTATCACGTATGGCGCATGTCCGTCTTAATTTTCTTTTCGAGTATTTGTTATTTCATTAAACTGTTGCCAGTCCCAGCGTGTATGGTCTTCAAAACTTCTCTTCTTTTGCACGTGTCTTTGAATGCTGGGTTCGTCGGTTTTCCAAGGGACAAGTAATCAGGGTGCCTGTAAACATATATAGACGTCCCATTTCAATTTGTGTGTAGTTATGCAATAACAATTCTTCATTGTTGTTAAGTGTAATGGCAGACATTTTTGTTCCTCAGTGCTTTGTCGCCACTGTTCTCTTATTCTGAGCAATGGCTTCTAATTTTCCGGAATCCTTTTTCGTTACAGCATCTGTTACCTTCGACCTTCTTGTAAAGAAGTCCCAGCTGAGCGAAGGGCCTAGCGCTGATTGTATTAGAAATTACGATGAGAATATAAGTGCACGCCTCATTGGAGACACAAATCGAACAGTATATAATGAGAAATGCCGAAGAAGCAAAAAAAACACGCAAAGCCCATCAACTTGCAGATTGAAAAGGTGCCAAAGTTATCAATAAAAGTATGTACACTGAATGATTTGAATAATTACTTCCACAGTAGTTGAGCTGATTGTACATTTGTCTACACCTCAGTTTTAAGAAATAAAAAAAACTGCAACTTTTTGTATTTCCATCTCTAGACGCATCTCTAGAACGCCAAAGTGGTTCGTACTTCAGATGGTCCCATCTTTTCGCGTATTGCTCCATTCACTCGCAGTCAATTCTCAGCCGACCGGGCGCTGAGGTATCATGGTCTAGAGCTTTATTTTATAATGTACTATCAGTGGTTTCAACGCTGTGCGGACGCCATAGTGCATAGAGATGTCTCAAGTAGAAAACTCTTAAACACTGGTTTAGGACTTCGGTTCTCACAGGACTCCGCTTTGCACATAGAGCGGCCAAAAAATAAAATTAAGGCAGACCCGCACTATTGATGCCACCCCTGATGAAAGGTCGGAGCTGGGCAGCCTTTCTTGTTTCCTTTTATTGGTATCTTTCTCCCTTTCTTTCTCTTTTTTGTCTACTTTTTATATATTTCTTTTTGTATTTGTTTACACGTTCAGTGCCAGGCCGATGAAATGAATGCGACAGCGACGGACTGCAAATTTATGCGATGAAATACTAGCCGCTAGCTTTTTTAGATCCGATCTCGCGTAACTCTACAAAGCGCTGGTTTAAGAGAATACGGCCGCTTCTTTCTTTCCTTTTTTCTGCTCTATATTTCTCGCTTGCTCTTTCCAATTATGTCTTCCTCTCTTTATGCTATTCTCTCTCTCTTTCTCTCTTCTTTTCTGTTGTTTTCATACTATCTCTTCTTTTCATCTCCTTTCTGTGTACGCTTCTTTCTATATATTTCTCTGTCTATTTCTGTCTTTTTATCTTGTTCTCTCTGTCTTTCCTCTATTTCTCCTATTTCGCTTTTTGTCTTGCTCTCCCCTCTCTCTGTCTCCCTATTTCTTTCTCTTTGTTGTCATCCCGTCAGAGGCATTGCATTTATCGCCCTAAGAATCGGAGTACCTGTTCTGGGACCGAAGAAAAATATGAAGAAGACGACAACGAAAGCGCGTGACGGTACATATCGGCGCACGTCTTCTGGGAGCGAAGATGATGGAGGAGACGATGAGCATGCGTGCCGATTAACGATAAGCATAATTTTTGTACACTGCTGACGGGTTTTCTCGAGATCAAACAGCTCCGAGTCAGGAAAATACGCCCTAATGCGGTCTAGTGGTTATTGTGCTGGAGGTCGCGGGATCGAATCCCGGCCGGAGCTGCCACATTTCGGCGGAGGCGAAATGCTGCAGACCCGTTCACAGATTACGTGCACGTAAAAGAGCACAATAAAGTTAAAACTTGCTGAGCCCTCCACAACGGCGTTCCGCTGTATGAGCAGTGCACTGCTGTTTGCTATGACGCGGATCAGCGCACGCGTGAGATTGTGGAAGCAGCCGGAATTCAACGTGACGGCAGCAGTTACGTGAGCGTGACCTCAGTTTCGCTGACAGAGAAGGCAATTTCCTTCCTTGAAGGGGCCTTACGTCTGGGGGAGTGATTATTGACGCGCGCAGTCACACTGCGCACCTGTGCCATTGGTTTTTATTTCTGTCACACACATATAAACACATGGCTCACCTTGATAATAAATTCCGTTAGAAATTTGCGCCTGTCCGTGTCCGCTTCGCCCTTCGTTCAGGAAATATGTGCAAGAAGTAGTTGATCAATTTTACTGCATAAGTATCAGTGCTGCCAGATGCTACCTTGCAAACAAGCAAATACTCATCATAAAAGAAGCCCAAAAGAAGCTGAAATATAATGAATTTTCCGATTCTTGGTAATATCTCCAATTATAATAAAACATATCTCACTCAGACACGGAGGGAAGTTTCAAAAATCAACTAATTATTTTGTACAGCGAAAATATGCGTAACTATGAACAAAAGCGCATAGTTACTTTTTAGCATTGCATTGTCTCTAGGGTAGTCTCCATTCGGTTCGAGGCACGTTTTCCAGTACATGACCAACGTTACTTGTTGATTCTCCCAACGAACGTTTGACTTCAACACTCAACTACTCAAATTCGCCGACAAACACGCTATTAGGGAATGACAAACGCGCATTGGCGAACGTGATGATCACTGAAATAACTATATTGACTGGGCAAATTAAAATCAGGTCAAAAAGCGTCACAAGCGACGGGATAATTCTACTAGTGACTCGGCGAAAAAATAAGTTCATGTCCGCTTATTATAGGCAGAACCGGCAACTCTGCCAAGTAGGAAGTGCCTATTGAGTCGTCGAATGTGCATCAGCCGTGAAGTACGTGACTGAACTGGAGATGCGTAACTAGACGTCAATACGTAAGTATTAGGTGGTGTGTTCCTTTATTAGAAAGTACATAGATACGTAATTCTAACGACACTAGCGTTGCTTAGGCTGCGCTGTAACTGCGGGCTACCTCGCAAAAAAGCGAAGAGCCGTCGTCTGTCTCCGAGGTCACGCGAAGTGCCGCGTGTTTCATCCGACGTACTATAGCTGGCGCAGTCTGCCCCCGTCTCTGCAAACAAGGAAGGCTTTTTTCGCGGTCGCTCTACGCGACTTCGCGGTTTTTGACGCCTTTGACTCAAACACATAAGGCCACTTACTACGCATTCGCCAATATCAGTGCATTTTCTAGCCTACTGTCCGCAATCAACTTAAAGGGACACTAAAGATCAAAACGATTTTTTCTCGTACTACTAAATTGCTCTTTCACGGTACCAAAAACACCGCGCTTGCGGCGAGAAGACGCTTGGTCATGCCAGGACGGAAATGGCACGAGAACACCATCACGGGTGGCCGTGGATGACACCAGGACTCGTGTAGTACGGCCAGCAGAAGACTACCGTCTTTCGACGACATTTGCAGCGAAGCACGCACATACGCGGCCAATTTTTTTTTTTGAATGATGCTATTAATCACAAATTACAACTTCAACAACCAACTATTGTACACTACAACCTTTTTGTTAAGTCGGCGCGCCTCGTTCCACGGTAGCAATTGTAGAAAGTACTAAAAATATATGTATTACATGGAGGTTTAGGAATGGGGTAGTGTGCAGAGGATTATTTATGTAAAATAATGTTTCTGTCCTCACTTAACAAAAAGAGGCATTATATTTAGCATTAAACCTATTGCTGCTAGCACTACTGTAATTTTATGGTGGTACATATGTCAAAACATGCACTGCATTAATAGGAAATTACCAATTAAAGCAGCATTCCATGACCCCTAGATGAGAGTGCTCCATCTGTGCACCTTACTCTATCTTCGTCGAGTCAATTTTCATGCTTGAAATATATCAACTCACGTCGCCCTTTCTTCCTTAAAAAAAGAAGCTATATATGTCTAAAAAATGAACCTTATTGTATACCTTGCCAGTGAACCAAACTGATTCATTAAAGGTTGCGAAAATTTTGTGTGAAAACTCAATAATATCGCTCCTGCGTAGAAGAAATCTGCACTATGACTTCCACACATTAGGCTTATATATATTATTCTAAAAAGATGGTTCCATCAAATACTTTTGAAAGGAATAGGAACGCTTACTCTCATAGAGGAAGCTATAACGTACGAATAGCGAATTCACTTTTGTCAATTTGAAATGTCGCGTGCAACACAAATGTACAAAGCACTTTACGATGCTCATCCTTTGGACTTCAACAAAACTCTCTCGTAAAGTGTTGCATTTGGTTAGAGTGCGCATGACTTAATGTCAACTTTGTCCGTTCTGTTCCTTTGTAGCTCTGTCCAGTCTGGTTATGGCGCATTTACAGCCAAGCCATTCAGTCAGCGAAGCATCGGTAACTTCTACAACGGCTCAATGTTGATTTAATCGCGGTGATCAATCCACGCATTCTATTCTATTTATAGCTTTCTGTTTGTAGGTATTGTCGCATATCGATAAACGAAAGATAATAACAGTGTTCCTCAATCTAGGTGGAATGATCATACAGACACCTAAGGTACGGCCACAAGTACATATGTTGAAACCTGGTTCGACGAAGATTTTCTTAATTAACACCTAAATGTTCATATGAAAATTTACAGAATAGCGGGCTCCAATAAAATTGATGGGTTCGCATCCCGGAGCACACAACCACTGTTTAAACTTGGGTAGCCCCATAGGCGGAAAATTGTCGATCGTTAGCGCTACTGCATTAGTTCAGGTGGAAGAATAGCGAAAATGCCCTCGTAGTTACTTAGGGCTATTGCAAGACCGGGAACCAATTAGACTAGTCATTGGGCTTCCTGGTGTAGTATTTGGCAACACTAACGTCACGATGCTTAGGGTATGACGATATATGGATTGCAAAGCAATAGAAAGGCTTGCGTGAAGCGGCTAGGAGCTGTGCCCGCTCTTCTAACTGCACATTGGATTGTTCTCTTATGGCAAAACTATACAGGCTCCAAAAAGCGAAGATGCCACGGTTTCACAACAGCGCCTGAAGGGGAAGTAGTGCAACTAAATTTTGAGAAACTTAAACTAGGGGTATGTGAATATTCGAATTCCGATCGAATAATGTCTAATCGCATAATTCAATTCAATTTTCGAGTAATTGGACTGGACGAATATTGAAAGGGTGATAAAGGCCAATAGTATAACTTGGTTGAGGGGCGGTGGCTAAAGTTAACGCTGACGTCGTTACACTATATAGGCCTTTGGTTAATGCTTTGACCGATATCCTGGTTCTAAATCTGATAAAATGGCTGAATCAGTAGGGAAAAAAACTGGATGTCTTTAACGATGTCTATGTCCACATTTTTCTATTTTGCCTACAAAACCGCATGCTGCCTGTTTTATACATGCTATTGCGTAGTTTAGAGCGGCGTAAAGTAAGCTAACACATAACGAGAGCCAGAGAGATTTGTAGGGAAATCAGAAAAGTTCTACCCATGCAGGGGTCGCAAACAGGATGATGACGGCGACAATCTACATTGTACCGTAACCAAGAAAATTACTCGATGGCGAGTTGGCGCCAGCCATAACTGTCCTCTCAATCACCAGGATCCCGTCGCCAGAGCAGGTGCGCAGCCGCATAGAAACGAAACGGCACGTCAGTATGCGCGTTACGATTGGATTCTATGTGCACTAAGTAGGAGTTAGATAAAACGGTCGCTAGATTTCCCTCATCTACGTGTAACACTTATATTGCCCCCTAGGCGCTCATCTCGACGTCAATTTAATCATCTCAATAAAGAACGATTGCGCCGATCTACTAAGGCTGCTAATCAGTAATTCCTATTAGGCCTGCGTGATTGAGTCATAGAATCTTTCTCCTATTCTGTAATCACTAAACAAAATCCAACTAAATTTCGACAGATTTTAACTAAGCACATAAGTGTACCCCTCCTACGAATCATTCTTGCACTTTTTTTATAAGTATTGCGTCATTTAGGTTCGACTTGCAACGTCAAGGCTATCGCACCACTTTTGTTACCCACTCATGACTGATGTTCCAATAATGTTCTTGAGACGACCTTAAATAAATTATTTTCTTTACCATTCACTTCTTTGAACTCGCACAACTAATGCACGTCAACCCTTTTCAAACCTTCCTCCACCTTTATATACTGTTAATAACGGAAACGGCTTTTAATAGAACCAGAAATGATGATGTTCATTGTAGTAGGCTGAAATATTCTTGTCGGACGCCGACGACAATAATCATTAACTGCTAGAAAGACAGAAGAGTTGACTGTTGGGCGAGTTGGTGCTTTGACATAGAAACCATCGTGAGAGCGCAACTTAACTCTTGTGTGTCGTGTTAAGTTGCGCTCTCACGATGGTTTCTATGCTAGAAAGACAGTTTGACCTTCCACATATCGGCGACGGAACCTGCGGCGCCGTCGGCAAAAAGTTATAGATCTATGAGGAAGTTAAATCCAACATACCACCTAAGATGTACAGGAGGTCAACTAAGTTTAATGAAAGGCTGTTCGTCGCAAACGCAGAAAACTGCTTTAGTACATTTCACGGGCAGTAATTGACGTCAACACTGGCACGCGGCATTTGCTACGGATGAATGGAACGCGGGAGAGAGAACGCCGAGAAGTTAACGAACGGAGAAAATATATTGAAGCATACGGCACGTGATGGTGTGAGGGAAATCAAATGTAATGTACATTGATGAATTATTTTAGTCGTAGTACGCAGGCGTGCTAAACATAAAAAATACCAGAGCACCATTGTCGGTTTAATAATAATAAAAAAAAAACTGAAGAACTGCATACATGCACTAAACTACATGTTATTTAGAAATCTAGCGTTCATTTCCTGTGACACAAAATTGTGAGAATGTGCATCACGATTATGTCTTATCTTGTTCAGAGAACATTCTAACCTATTATCCGCTACCTCGGATGCCCAGGATTCTATAAAGGAAACATTTTTACGAATGGATCCTCTGTTATACGTACACAAACTTGTGAAAATACTCACTACTAATAAAGTCGTCGTATTAGACTGTAGGCAAAAGCCACCAGGGCACCGGCATCGGTCAGCCTAATACACACAGAAGTTTTCGCCCATGTAATGGAGTGCAGGCACAAGGCATGAGGAGCCCCCCAGCTCTCACCAAGGAAGGTGAGCTGAAGCACTAAAGCAAGTTGTGTGACCGGGCATGTAGCGCTAACGCTGCCAACAAGGCTAATTTATTTTAGGTGCGAAAGCCTCCTAAAACGAGACATGTTACCGTCGGCATGTACATTAGGCACTATAACGTCACGATGACGCCCCAGGTCGCCAAAATTCGCCACGCCATAATTACGTCAGATAGCCTCAGGTCACATGATGACTTCGTCACAGGATACCGTCGTTTGGTCAAAAGTGGTGCGTTCCCGGAGGCAATTCCTAGCAACGTGATGTCTCGAAAGCTTCTAGTGTCTCCGATACCGGAGGCACTTCCTAACCACCTAAGGTGCGGAAAGCTTCCAGTGCCTCTGATCATGGAGGCCGTGCAAAACACACGTTGGAGGAGGGAATCAATACAATTGTCGGAGAAGAAAAAATATCATGGCTGACGCCTTCGAGTTGTCTTAATGCACAGCGTAACGGACCGGCTGGCTTTTCCGATAACTCTTGTTAACAGTTTTCAAAACGTTTGCTGGAGTATTATGCTTGTAGTGATGCGTGTCAATTTTTTTCTTTTTTCTTTTTTTGGTCGTGCGCTGTGGTCTCACTGCCGTGTCGTCGTATCGCCACAGGCGAAGCGCTTGATGTGTGACACTGCCTACCTTACGGGTGCTGCTGGCGGCTTGGTGAGCCGAGGTACAAGTCGGTATCCCAGCACACGACGTGGTAGAAGAAAAATGACCACAATTTCTTTCTTATACGATACTGTTACTAGCTGAATAAAAATATTTATAAAATGGCCATCACATGTAAGGCGGTCCTCTTTACCAAACCACTTGCGATATATGGTGTGTGAAAGCAACGATTTCCGTGTCAGCAGCAACATCAGCTGTTTAAGCTCGCTGTATTGTAAGTTAGTTCTTCATATCGATGACCTCATATCAAATGTGACTGATTGACATATTAGCGCCCAGTGTAAATTACATATACTAATCTTAATGAGAACTAACAGATAATACTGCCAAGGAAAGTATAGGGGACGTTTGTAGTAGCAAATGTGATGTAAATGTGAAAGAAAAGTGGACGAAAAGATATGTTGCCGTAGGCAGGGACCGTGCCTGCGACCTTCGGATGACGCGTTCGATGCTCTACCAACTGAGCTACCACGGCGGCCATACCCAGTCCAATCTATGGGGTATATATGTGAATTTAAACGGGGGAGCGTCAATCATCACCGCCAGGTAGCCATGACGACGAGTGTGGAACACACTTTTTCTGCCTGTTGGCGTCACGTAGCACGTGATCTTATTACGAGCTGGCAGCTGACCGTGGCCGCCGTGGTAGCTCAGTTGGTAGATCATCGGATGCGTTATTCGAAGGTCACAGGTTCGGTCCCTGCCTACGGCAAGTTATCTTTCCTGCCCTTTGCTTTCTTATCATTTACTTTTAATAACATCCCCTACACATACCTTCGCATTGTTGACTGTTATTTCTCATTATTATTGTGTCTAAAAATGAAAAACGAGCCCTTAAAATTTCCAAATACTAATCTTCTAAGGAGATGTACTCTACGACTCTACGACTCTACGACTCTACGACTCTACGTACTCTACGACGAACCAGTGCCAGATTGCAGACGCTCGGTCCCAAACGCCTGTGCTTATGGATACATGTCCAGTCTATGAAGGTATGCCAACATGCCTTCACCGCTGGATACATATCCAGCGGTGAAGGCATGTTGCTATGATGCGTACTGAGAGAGATGTGAGCTAAAATGTTCGAGCAAAATAAAGGAGTGCTTTATTGAAAATAAAGCAGCTGAGAGACCAAAATGGGTTGGTTAAATACTGATATTATCATACTGTCACGTGATGGTGACGTGGACGGAAGTAGTAGTAGGCTTCTTGAAGTTGAACTCTTTATCTGGCCGAACTTGTGGCCGCGAAACGGAAACTGGAGTGCCCGCTGTACACTGATATCTGCGTACAGGGCGTCAGCCGTCGATAATCTGATCATCGGTGGAGCGCGCCGGCTTTTATACATCACGCGTCGAACGTTCTAGCCTTTTCACTGGTCGTCGCGCAAGCTCTGGAATAATCTTGAGTGTTCGCGTGCTGTGCGCAATGTCAACAAAACGATCTACTACAAACGTGAAGCTTCTCGAACACTGAGGCGTGATCTGCGCCGAGCATTGCTCACAGTCTTTGTGGGTTTAAACAGAGGACATCAAAATAACACGCGTGGCAATACACTTTTCATGCAGTGCGTAATAGGAATGCATAAAACAACAATAGCCTTTCACTCATTTATAATCGTAGAAGCCCTTGATACGGACAATATTAAATAGTTGGAGAGGAGGAGGATGAATCTTTATTGTGAGAATCCGGCGGCATTTGTGCGGCGGATTCCACGCCTATAGGCGTCAGCCATCATTCCTTGGGCCCTGGCGGCGTCCTCAGCCCGTCGGATTGCCCAGAGCTGTTCCTCTGGATCTGCGCTGAGCAGCACGGTCATCATACTGCTCATCATTAGTAATCGTGCGCCCCTGTTGGACCACCTTTCGACAGGCCCGCCAGATATAAGGTAGGTTCGCAATTTCCTGAAATAAATTTCACCTGTCGGTGTACTACGTGGGTAGTAGTGGCTATAGGCCACCGGGTTCCGGTACGTGTTTGTTTGAAGTGAGGTGCCAGACCACCACTTGCTGCCTGGTATGTGTGCGGTGCGCGGGAGGATACCGGGACATTTATATGTATACATACACCCTGAATGAGTTTTTCATGAAATTAAGATCAAAAGAGAAATAAATATTAAACACATGAAATATTTTGTTAATACATGAGCAAAAGTATAGATATGTAAGAACTAGAGCTGTGCGAACAGCAAAATTTTCAGTGCGAAGCGAGTTCGAATATGAAAGTTTCACCGTGAATCGAATCGAACACTCTTATTCTTAGGAGATAGCAGCAGCAAAGCTTTTTTTTTCTTTTTTGCTGAGTTGGTGAGCGCTGTAGGGGTGTTCTAACCTAGCTGGCTTAACAAGGATAAGGCAATGCAGAGGCTGAATGGTGTTCATTTACACGATTTGGTGCAACGAATGTGGGGTGGGCCACATTTTTACACGTGAAATGAAAAAACGCTACCTCAACCACTTCTGGTTCTTGAACTTCTGTGGAGGCCCAAGTGATGTAGCGGACAAGGGCGCGCCCCTTTCGAATTTGGAATTCCTAATATGCACCATAGAGGGCAATGTGTAACAATTAACGTATGCGTTTTCAGATGCTTAAAATCTTCGGCATCCGATTTTTTGGACTTTCTGCCCGCCTAGTCTGCGTCTATCATGTCGTAGCTTCGAACCTACGCTTTCGTGAGTCCACCCGTTAGCTACCGTAGAAGAGTTCGAAAGGCAGCTTTGCCACAATGACAAATTATAATGAGGCGAAGCATAACGAAAATTTGAAGGGGCTAGTGTTGCGGTGTTTACGGCGCAGTGCCGCCGATGAGGTGATGTACTTACGGATAAGCTCCGGAAATGCACGAAGGCGTGATGGCGACAGGCGGCAAACACGCCAGTAAGAATCAGTCGCTGACAGCCCTGCTGACAAACATCTCCACCTTACTTCTGTGTAGTGCCTGTGGCCTAGTGCAGTGGTATGCGCTAGGCTGCGTACACCGCACCGCTTTTCATGCTGCCTCTTTGTACGATACTATAACCGCACAGACGCGTTGCCTTCGCGAACGAAAGCAGCATGCCATCGCCGGGCTTGTGTACAGTCAGGAACGGAGTGCGCGCATCACAAACACTTTCATGACAAATGCGTGCGTACGGTACAGCAGTGGCTGCATCAGCTTAGTTGGCGATGTGCTGCAGACAACGAGGAACGATCCACTTCGAGCGGCAAAATTCGGCAATGCGTGTGCGCATCGGGGAAAGCTGGACGAGCCGTCCACTCTTCCGCCACAGTCTTTGTGTTCCGCGTCATCGTTTCCAAACGTTCCATGCGAGAGAGCCGTAATCTATTCCGCGCTTTGCTGGTATCAGCGGCGCTCATCACGAGCCGCAAATCTTCAATTGGCAGTTGGCACGTAGTTCAGCGGGGTTCGCGGCAGGAACCGAATGTATTCACAAGAGCCTGGGCGCGCACAAAAATGTCTGACAAGTCTACTGGGAGGCATTGAAGTTATTTCAAGCGTGGTATTGTCGATTTCAACGCTTGAGCTGAATAAAAAACAAGCATGAATTTTTTTCCGCACTGTTCGCCTCAGTGGAACAGAGATTACGGTGCTCGGCTGCTGACCCGAAGGTCGTGGGTTCGATCGAGGCGAAATGGTAGAGGCCCGTGTACTGTGCGATGGTATGGTATGGTATGGAAAAAACTTTATTTATGTCCGTCGGGGCGTGAGCTAGCACGTAGCGGGCCGCTCCCACGTCGGGACAGATAGGCCTTGCCTCTCCGCCACATCGTGGGCCCGTTGGACTGCCCATAGCTGTTGTTTCAAATTCGGACTGCGCAGCGCAGCATCCCACTTGGACGATGTAACGTCCTCGTGAACCCGTAACGCAGGGCACCGCCAGAGCATGTGTTCTAAGCTGGCAAAGTCTGAACAAAGCACGCAAGTGTCTGACGTCTGAATTTCTGGGTAGATCTTGTGCAAGAGTGCGGGACTGGGATATGCTCCGACCTGCAAGAGTCTGAGTGTCAACGCCTGAGGCCTGTTCAATTTACTGTGTGGCGGCGGATACTTTCGCCTCCTCAGATAAAAGTTCTTGGTGAGTTCATTATACGTGGTTGGAGGGTCCTTGTTGTCCTCAACCTCATCGCCGCTCCATTCGATAGCTACGCGGTCGACGAACACTCGCGCAGCTCTGTGGGCCGACTCGTTGAGGTTGGACGGAGCACCCTCGATCTGTCCCATGTGAGCGGGGAACCAGACGATTGTGTGTTGCTTAACTTCCTTATCTCGTACAATCCGCAAGGCTGATTCCGAGACGGTGCCCTTAGCGAATGCTCGGACTGCCGATCTCGAGTCGCTGTATATTGTTGTTCTCCCGTCGTCTAGCAGGGCCAAGGCTATTGCGACCTGTTCGGCAACCTCGGCCGTCGTGGTCCGGACCGTCATGGAGTTTGTCACTTTCCCATCTTGATCAACGCTGACTGCGACGAAGGCTTTTCCGTTTGGGTACCGTGCAGCGTCGACGAAACAGCAACTCCGGGCATGTGCGTGGGCATCTTCTAGGAGGGCTTTGGCCCTAGCCCGTCGTCTGCCTACATTGTACTCAGGGTGGACATTACGAGGTATGGGTGCAACGGTAATGCGCTCTCTCTGTTCTCGTGGAATGCTGCAGTATCTGGCGTCAATTTCCGTTGGGGGGAACTCCAAGCTCTCTCAAGATGTTTCTCCCGGCACTGGTGGTAGAAAGTCTGGCAAACTGCGCCCTCTCTTGTGACTCAGCTATCTCTTCAAGCGTGTTGTGCACGCCGAGGTGGAGCAGTCTCTCCGAGCTCGTGTACATGGGAAGCCCGAGGGCTCTCTTGACCGCTTTTCTTATCAATGTGTTCAGCTTGTCCCGCTCCGACCTCTGCCAGTTGTGCATGGCCGCGACGTAGGTGACGTGACACATCACGAAAGCATGCACTAACCTTACGAGGTTGTCCTCGCATAGTCCTTGCTGCCGGTTGGCAACCCTTCTTATTAATCTGAGTGCATTGTCCGTTTTCTTGGTAAGCTTCAGTACAGTCTGGTTATTAGAGCCGTTCGATTCAATCATCATACCTAGAACGCGGAGGGTGTCCACCCTGGGGATGACACCCCCTTCAGTTGTCCTTAGAGTAATATCGATGTCCTGTACAGGCTTCCAACCTCTCGGTTTGGGGCCCCCTGCGCTTGGGGCTGTACAGTAGCAGTGCGATGTCGTTAAAGAACACCAGATGGTCGAAATTTCCGGAGCCCTCCACTAGGGCGTCTCTCATAATCATATCGTGGTTTTGGCACGTCAAACCCCAGGTATTGTTATTATTTCTTGCAGTGCACGTTATTGCGGACGATTTCGCGGCTCCAAGAGAGTCCGAAAAATGGGACATTGTATTTAGCTTCCGGAAGTTGGAATACTTCGAATGTTCGAATTCCGGTGCGAATCGAATTGAACAGCAACCACTTTTCTAGTTCAAATATTCACGCACCCCCAGTATAAACTCTACAACATGACATGACTAGTGCCATAGAAGGCACGGGGACGAGAAGAAGGTACACGGCACACTGGGTGCACGGAATACCGTGTTCCTTGTGCTCATCCCCGTCTCCTTTTACGTTAGTAATTATGCCCTATTATGCTCTATACTAACTAGCCCAGCTTTCGGCCTTAACTGTATAAAGTGCAGATGCATAAGCAGAACTGCAACACTTATTGAACAAATAAAGCAAGATCCAGACAAGATTTATTTTGAGGAATGCGTGGTTTAACTTTGAAAAAAAAAATGGAAGGGCGTATCGTGGCGGTCATTTAGTTAGGGACGTTGCTGCAATGTCTAGTGTCACGGCACAAAAAAAAAAAAGAAAGGAAAGAAAGATAACAGGCGCAAAAGGGGGAAACTGCGCACGCGAGAGCCGGCCACTTGAAGACTGTGCCACGTATTATGTGGTCAGCGGGTAGAAGATATCGTGGTTGACTTAAGAAAGGTGAAATAAAATTTTGCCTGGGTTTCTGCTGTACGTTTTTTTTCATGCGCGAGTTATGAAAACATATGTTCCATATTTTTTTTATGAAAGAATCAGCGTTGAGCGATGATGTTTAGGCCCCACTACACCTGGCGACAACTTTCGTTGGAATCGTAGCTAAGAATAACGAGTCCAACCACTATCTCTTTAGAGCGGAGCTGTTTTTCTCGAGGTTTTCCGTGTGTCGTAAAAAGAAAATTATCATCATGAACCAGCATGCACCCAATGACCACCCAAGCATTCTGCAGAGAGGGTTCAGTGCCTCTCCATGTGAAGACCCAGCGAGCAGCTGCAGGAATGCAAGCGAGGACAAGAAAACCCCCTGCATCATTAAAGCTCAGACCACTGCGGCTTATTAGCGCAGACAAAGCGATCCTAAACTCAAAGTAAGACACAAATGAAACATCTTCAGCGCCAGACTATTTCAACCACGGTGCCTGAGAGGGTAGCTGCCGCGCAACGTCAAACGCGCCAGAAGAAGGCCACCATTCCCGAGCGCAATAACACCAGCAACAACGCAATCAAACTATGACGGTATTTAATCGTCATTACACATTACCGCTCCACACATAACGTTCAAACCTCACGATACCATAATAGCCAGCTTGCAATAACAACAATGCCAGCGCCAATAATAATAGCAGCAAAACTTTAACAGCCCAACGGCAATCACTGGGTGCCCGTGCTGAACACTTCCTCAGGTTTCACAATACTGGAGCTGCATTTCTTTTTTTTTCCTACGCTGCTACAGGTTCTCCGCGAACGCACGTTTTTGGTCATATTGTAGCACAAAAGAAAGCATGGTACCAATACATTTTCATGTTCAACCTCTTGGAAGTAAGAAGGTTGAGACCGAATTTAAAAATGTTCACTTTCGCGTGCACCTTTTTTCGTTGAATAGCCGGTTTTCCCGATGTATGTCCCGTTCCGTGATTCGCTGAAATATTCACCGACGACAATTCTTAGCGCAAAACGTTTTTGCGAATAAGGACCCTGACTACGCGATGGCTATTCATATTTTGCTGTTTCTAGTTTGATTACCTGAACAGTTCTTCGTAAGCTTATCTGCACTCATGGAACAAGACCAAACGAAGACCGCCATGCGTACAGAAATTCTTCGCTGTAGAAACTAAGGTGACCGAAATGAATGAGGAGTTCCCCACTACGGTCATATTATGCTTTTCGCGCGCAAAAACATCGAATTTAATTGCGAAGTTAGCGAATCGATTCAGTTCACTCCTGCATGTTCAGACACAGTGATGCGATTCAGATACAGCTACGTAAGTGATTGCCAGAAAGGCTACACCAAACGTCTTCATTGATGAAGTCATCTTCACGCTTAGTTTTTGACAAAGGAGTGTGAACATTGGCGGGTGGTATTTTCCCACTTTTCTAATGCTCTCAACAGTAATGTTTCGCCGAATGGCCCGCACACTGGCAGAATGTCGGTGACACATTTACCTAGAAAGACACGTAGACAGAGACCTGTAGTTCTAAGAAATGGTTCGAAAGTTGCCGCTTTAGTCTTTTGTTACTCAAAAGAATTGCCTAAAAAACAGGAAAAGGTGAATTTTACTTGAAATCGAAGACGGAATTTCGTTAATTGTACCGACAAGATTGTCTGGTAGTATAAAGTTTCATTAACTAAGCCTGGTATTCAACTAATTGATTTTGAAGGTAATTGTAACCGCCCTAATTAGAGATTTATTACAATAGGAAACCTCTCGTATTATTTTAAAAACGAAACTAAGCTTAAGCAAATGTTTCTCCGTGTGTAGCATCAAGAAAAAAATACGTGGTACTTATATACCCCGATTTTAGTCGAACATGTAGTTCTGCAGCCAGTCGGGAGCTAACACTGAAAGTTTACCGAATTGTTGACATATTGTATAATTAAAAAACCGATATGCATCTCCAAGGACGATACCTCTTGTTGAAAATTTTGGCGCTGCAACTTTACATTTGTCAGAAGCCTGCATCAGCGACTTACCCAGATATACGAGAGGTAAAAACGGACCTGCTTCATTTCCCAGATGCGTGATGTTCGTTCGCTTTAATTCATTGCACTAGGCAATCACAATTCGCATGTTTGTCTCATGTCCCCAAGTCTAGTGTCCAGTCCAGCACCATTGTAATGAGAATGTATGGCATATCTTCGAAAGCGTCAATACTGATCGCTTGAATGCTGCTGCAGTGTAAAGCACGCAGTTCTCGTAGTCATTGCAGCTTGCGTCCTAGTATTTCACATTGAGCCTATCTGAGGTAGGTTCTGCAGAATATTACCTGCGAAGTGTTTTAAATAGTGTTGTGAAGTATTACCTGTTGAACGTCTTTTGGTGAAAATTGCAATGGGGGGTTGAGACGGCGTTAACGGAACATTTTAATAAAAAAAAGCCGCGCATAGCTGTAACAATGGCATCAATCGTTACATATTACTTGCATACATAATGGGCTCTATTTTAAGCTAACCTCTATTCCAAGGTGAATGCTGCAAATAGGCGTAGTTGCATCGTTCTTGTTAATGAATTTTAAATCCACCCATAATTCGCTGGAAAGCGTAATGATTTTCCTATAAACACTACCACTCCTATTAATATTGTCGACTACATAGAAGCGTGAAGCAAGCTAATGCGCTCGCTCGCTTCTGCATTCGATGTTCATCATGCCAGTGTTCGCTACCATGAAGAGAAATGTGCAGTGTTTGTTTTATGGGAGCAGGCGTGATGCTACTTAATTAACACAATTAGTATGGGAAAGTTTTTTGCAATATATAGGGCCGATAAAACTACGATCATTTTCGTGGTGATTTGGCATGTGTTGCTCTCACCGTCAGGCTTTCTTTTTTGGATGTATGCAGTAAACTGTTCAATCCACGTTTGTGTAAAGCGCAAGTCTTTCAGAGCTAGAATTTCGCTATTAGGATGCTGCATTGTGCGGTCTAATTCAAAGAGAAATTTCACTTTACTTTGATCTGGAGAATATAGCAAGATTCCTGACCGTACGCATGCAGCACTATTTCCTCTGTCTAAAAAAGCCTATAAACATGAATACATCACTAGTGCTGCAGAAGTAAAAGTTGTTCCAATCCCTCTGATAGTCTGATAGTCTGTGAATTGATGCCAACCGTGTTG
>JALIZH010011602.1:0-49347 GCA_030522465.1 Rhipicephalus appendiculatus | reverse complement strand
AGACACTGTAACCACTACGCCACCACACCACACGATCACGCGGCTTTATATATTGTCACGTGGTCGTGACGTTGACCCAAGCAGCAGTCGGTAATGTTCAAGATGAAACTGTTTATTAGGCCGAACTTGTGGCCGGTAAACGGAAAAGTCAGATTACAGCAATAAGCACTGGCACTGATAGCGGCGAACGGAGCGTCGGCCGTCGATCAAAACTGGACATCGTTGGAACGCGCCGGCTTTTATGCATCGCGCGTCGAACATTCTAGCCTTATCACTGGTCATCGCGCCTGCTCTGGAATAATCTCGAGTGGTCGCGTCTTGCGCGCAATCTTAACAAAACGATCTACAATAATCGCGAAGGTTGTAGAACAATAAGGCGCGGTTTGAGTTGAGCTTTGCTGACGGTCTTTGTGGGCGAAAACCGAATACAACAAAAGTGAAAATAGGAATAGCACGTGGCAATATATGCACTTGACGTTATCATGGACGATTTGATTATCTGCTACAAGTTAACGCTATAATTCTGCATGTATGAGAGGCATCGTTTGCGTATATATGCGCTTGTATACGTGTGCACGACCTTGAGCGAACAAACCTCGCGGGCAGTCACAGTCAGTTTGTGTGTATTCTCGTCCGGCGGTTTGCGCATCCCGCACGGAGACGGAGGTGAACCATGAACGACTCGTTTCCCAGTGCATTTCCATTTGCCGGCGTCACACAGCATGCAGCGAACGTGCCCTGATGTACAACCAGCCGCCAAAGAAAAGTTTTCTGCGATGTTTGACGAAGTACAGGCAGGACGGGCAGAAGCCAGCTGATCGGTGTTCCTATCTCATCTCCGCTCGGCGATGCACGTAGTACAGTCTCCCACGTCCTTCGCGAGCATCACGTTGATGTCGGTGCGTTCATACGGTCAGTATTGTGTAGCATTTCATCTCAGGGAATTAGATTAAAACACATATAATCGATATTATGCGCGCAACACATGCGTTTGACGCTGTACAGCACGTGCGGGGCGACGGGCCAGCTTTCAGATCGGGCGCGCTTATTAAAGACGATAGTCTTTCTTGGGATACCTAAACGGAGAAATTTTGGTCTGACTATCTGTCTGTTTGTCTGTTTGTCGGCACGTCACACGATTGAGCTAGTTGGCCAAACTTTAACCCCCTGCCTTACGACCTCCAATCATGACCAAGAAGCATGTGTTCATACGGGTGAGCGTGGGCAATTAAAAATCAAATATTACGCATACCTGAGGCACAACATCAATACCTTAGTACTATTCACAGTGTTCCTTTAAAACAAAATCTATAGATACGTAATTATAAAGATCCTAGTGTTTATTACGCGGCGCTGCTGTGTACAAAACAAGTCTCCGCCCAGTGATTTAACTTCGACGCTGTGGCTGGCTGTGGTGCTGCCACCTGGCAGCAGCATTGTTCAACACAAGCCGATGTTCCCCGGTAGCGCTGTAGATGGCGTCCTCTTCTGTTTTATCAATGCCAGCCAGATGCGGCTGATTCATCGTAGAAGAGCGCTGTCTCAGGCAAGGCAAAACATATATGGCCGCTTGATGAAATACGACCCACTCTACAAGACATAATCAGAGAACGCAGAGAAAAGACCGACGACCAAATTTCAGCGGAGAAACGCCGGCGTCCGTCTAAGCGCGCCCGGAAAACGTCCGAAAAACGAGCCCAGCGGCTAGCCCGGCTATTAAATTGTGGTACTCATGCCGCTCATGCAGTGCAGTCGGCACAAGACTATCGTCTTTCGACGACATTTGCAGCGAAGCACGCAGATACGCGGCCAATTTTTTCTCTCCGAGAGGTAAGGATAGACAAGAGAAACGTTGTTGTTGAGTCGAAAGTACAAAGAGCCTTCGCAGAAAAAAGAATGCAGTCTCCCGAGCTCATGGCTGACCGCATCGACGAGCGATGCCGTGGAATTGTCATGCTAAGCAGGATGGCGCGTCGAAGGTTGCTCGTTCTCGTGTCCGCTCGTTGTTCACAGTTGAAAGTGATGCTCTCCTTAGCTTCACAAACGATTAAACGTGCGCATATGACTGGCGCGGAAAGAGCGCGTGTGAATTCGATTGCAACACTCGGTCGAACACAGGCGTGCGCAGGGTTCTTGAGGGGGGATCGAAGGTTCGTCGCAGAGCCCCCCTCCCTATTATGTCAATGCATGGGGCTGACTTTGCGCACCCCCCTCCCTCTTATGTCAATGTATGAGGCTGACTTTGCGCCCCTCTCCCCCCCTCTTAGGTGACAATGGGAGGCGGCCACCCCCCTGCCCCCCCCTCCCGTGTGCACGCCTATGGTCGAGCATATGTTTTCTGCCAAGCAGCTCATTAAAAGAAGCTAGCAATGCTTGAAATCGAATGAACTCATATTGTGAACCAGGGTTCAAGGATAAAATCATTGCCTCTCTTTAAAACCAAAAGTGCCCTAGCATTATTCAGACGAATAATGTTAACAATTATACAATAATGCAAAGGTTGAAACATTCTCATATTTAATGGGTGCTGTTAAATGTAAATAACAATCCAAAATTAAATGTGCACTTGCTTCACACCTGCAAGGTTCATGAAGCTGGAGCTCTACGACGCATCTCAGTTGATACCTTCCATAGCCTTACATGCCCCCTTGCTGAAATACCAACTGTCATGCAACATTACTGCCGTTGCAATAGGCACATTACTGAGCAGATTGAATAGAGAGGCCTCAAGTGTTTTCTAGAACCTTTCTATACAGAGCACGGCTTTCCCTCGCAAGGTTGGCGAGGCATAACTTCGCAAGCTTGTCAGGCACCGAGCCCACCGTCGACACTCTGCCAGCTTCCAATCTTGTCAAAACTCTAGAGCAACCAAACTATGCATATAAGGAACTACTGCAGTCCTCTTGTTTTGTAATGCTCTCCCAAAACTTTCAAATCTAATCTCCAAGCACTTCAGAGTGTGCAAGCTAGCACAGGCACTAAACGTTTGCCTCGGCCTTCTGCGGTGCACCTCAACAGCTGGAATTGGCTCGTAGACCATCCTATTACAACATACATCTCAACCAACATGCTGACGGCACATATTCACCACATTTCATGAATGAAATCAAGCAATCTCATCTGCATGCCAGACCAACGACCACAGGCATCATTCTCCAAAGTAGTCGAAACTCATCATGCCTTAACGCCATTGGGCTTCATACCCTCGGCTAGTTCACCATCAGTCTTGTTATGCTTACGTCAACCCGAAATGCACCTTTCCGTCCCAGGAATAAGGAAGATTGACCTTTCTACTCTGGCTTTGAAGCAAGCAGCTCTAAACTGCTGGTATACCTTTTCTGTTTACCGAATTAATGTCCACACGAATGGCTCTTTGACTCGTACCAGCTTCACTGGCACAGTGGTCATTCCATAGCAACACGTTAACCTCAGATATTACTTTCCCACATTACAATGTTGACCAGTTCAGAGCTTGTTGCCCTTCGAGGTGACATCAAAAAAAACTTTAGTCAAGAACCGGCTAATTGATTGGCTGTGTTCGATGAATGAAAAAGTGGCTTGCACTGTCTGTGGTCAGCTCTTCGTCACGGATTGTACAAATAATTTGCGTCTGACATAAGAAACGCACCACTATACGATAGAAAAACAACACAACGTCTTGTTTCAGTGGCCGCTAAGTAATTGTGGTATCTTTGGCAACTATACCTTGCCAATAAAGCTGCCAGGAAAGTACGTGAAGGAAAAAACTTGTTTGAATTAATGCAGCCCAAAGCCTATGCAAGGTGGCACACAGAAAGACATTGCAGAAGTGGCCACCCTTCAGCTCGCGTTCCGCTGCATTAATTCGACCCACTGCTGTAACTGCAGCTGCTACCTAGTCTTTACAGGGGTGAAGAAACGTTGCTATGTTATCTGTGCCTTTGTGTAGCATTCACCAGTGCATATTCATTCAAGCTTAATATGGCCGATACCACCTAATGCAAGGACTGCTCTGTGGAGGAGGCTATCGAGCATCTCCTGTGTTAGTGCCCATCTTTGAAAGATGAGTGGCTTGAACTAGGTACATGCAACTTTAGCTCACCTCAACGGAAATGTCTATATGGTTGACAAGATGCTTGAACCATGGGACAGTGCATCAAAGTTGCGATAAGCAACAAAATTGATGCTGAAATTTTTCAAGGCTATAAGACTGATTGACTGCCCGAAACGTAAAGCACAAAACTTGCTATGTCGGCACCTACAACCATAGGTCGGCAAACTCACTCACGAGTCGACTCACTCATACTCACTGAGACTCAGATTGGGCCGTGAGCCCGAGTCTAAGTGAGTTCGGGTGATCAAGTAATATTTTGGTGAGTGTGAGTCCGAGTGAGCCCGGTTGAGGAAAATTTTTGTGAGTCTGAGTCCGGTTGATGTAAATATTGGTGAGTCTGAGTTCGAGTGAGCCCTAAGCGCGAAATATATTTCGTGAGTGAGTCTTAGTGAGGTCCACCATCAATTCCCGACCTATGGTCCTATCTACTCATTTTCAGCTTTACATCGTTATATCCGCTTAATTTTCTACTCAGATCTTTTCAAAGATATTTCAACAATGTGCTACCTGATATTTTTTTATCCGACGCGCGAGTTAGGAGACGGGGGGCGCGATGACCTGCACCCACAAACTCTTTCAGGGGAAATTCTTGATAAAGATATTTTGTGCGACACGAGTATTTCATAGAATTGATCTTACTGGGTTGTTTGAAACAACTGATAACTCGTATTTGAAGGTACAAGATATAAAGGCGTATCGTAGAGCACCGATTATGTAAGGTATTGGCGTTAAACAGCATTGACACCAAGATTGAAAAAGCTAATTTTACGCTAGCGAACTCATGAGTCGACTCACTCAGGCTAACTCAGATTCAGGTGAAGCCGTGAGTCTGAATGAGTCCGGCTGAGTAATACCTCCGTGAGTTTGAGTTCGAGTGAGTCTGGTCGAGTAAAAGTACAGTGAGTCTGAGTCCGAGTGAGCCCGGTTGAGGAAAATTTTGGTGAGTCTGAGTCCGAGTGAGTCCTCAGAGCAAAATATATTTTTTGAGTGAGTCTGAGTGAGTTCGAATTTTTTTGCTGACCTATGCCTACAACAGTGGACTTTCTCTTCTTAAACTGTTCTTTCTCCTTTCCCAGTGTAGTGTAATCACCTGGGCTCAGCCTTGGTTAATTTCCCAGCCTTTCTTTTATCCTTCTCTCTCTTTTATGTTTTCTGAGCCCTTCCCTTAACTAAGAAGGTCTGGCATCAGGCTGCTTCGTCTTCTACCACTACTTGTCATTTTTTGCACCATTTTGTTGAATATCCAAACCAGTATTTAGTGCTATTAAGTGGAAATTAGTGCTGCAGATTCAGCCGAATAATGAAATGCAGCATCTGTGTGGAGCTTCACTAAGTATCGTAATCATTAGAGCAAACTGTGCAGTGCTACGTTTGTGTGTTAAGTCTTCTGAAAGGGTGTTAAGAGAGAACATGTATGTAATAGTCCCGATTGCAAAAATTCTTTTACATCGTGTTCTATCCTTTCAATGTAATAAGGCACACGGGGACAGAACGAACACAGGCAATGAATGAAGTAGGTTGATGCAATGAAGTGCAAACCACCAATTGTTTTATACTCAATGAAAGAACAGATTTACTAGTTGAGTCAAAGGATGTATTGCAACAACGAGCACGAGCTGATTAATGAAATAAGTCTTAAAATACTTTCCACATACATTATTGCTCAACGTTCACCTTCAAGGTGTTCTGTTGCAGCAGCAACACACTTAATTCACTCCTCAAAGCATTCTCTGCAATCGTTTCCTTTGAGTGATCTTCAAGTAAGCTGTTGATTTAGATCAAATTTACTGAATGTCATGAATTAATGTCCCCTTCAAAACATATGTGACCTTCCAAGTAAAAGGAGAAGTTGCATTTAAGTCGCTGAACTAGTGTTGGATTGTCGTTATCTAGTTTCTTAATGCTTGTTAATGGGCTAGTTGGTTTTGATGTATATTGAAATGAAAAACAGTGCGAGAAGACAAGGACTGAGAGCACACACACGAGCGCTCACTCACAGCTGACTTCATTTCCAGCAGAGCATATAACATATTTAACGTACACAAGAAAATAAAGAAATGTTCGACCGCCATCTGCACTTCTCATCCGCTCGTTACAACTGCTACCTCATCTAACTACACATATCAAGAAACCGTGTTGTTTTTTTGGTCAGCAGCAGCGACACCATGCTTACGCATGTGTCATCCTGCTTTTCTTAGTTTGCAGCTGCGACTATTATTCAGGTAATTTTGTTGCAGGAGCGGCTAAGCACTGTCATGCTTTCAAAGCGTGGAATGCATCCACACTCTCTGCAGTGTACATAATCCTAAATGACCGGAGGTTGTGGATGCATTCTAAGCTTTGAAAGCACGACAGCACTCAAGCATGGCAGTGTGTGTGCAGAGGTCGGCGAACTCACTCATGAGTCGACTCACTCGGACTCACTCAGACTCAGATCGAGCTGTGAGTCTGAGTCTGAGTGAGTCCGGGTGAGTAATCTTATGGTGAGTTTGAGTCCGAGTGAGTCCGGTTGAAGAAAATTTTCGTGAGTGTGAGTCCGAGTGAGTTCGGCTCAGGAAAATTTTGGTGAGTGAGTCCGAGTGAGTCGAAAGAGCACGATATATTTTTTGAGTGAGTCTGAGTGAGTTCCACTTTTTTTGCCAACCTATGGTCCAATCTAGTCATCTTCAGCCTTATCTGGATTCATGTTTACAGTGATTTCTACTGTCAACGTGTTCCAAAGCAGTGTCGTTCGTGCACCATTTCAATATTTATTGATCAGAGGCACAAATTACGTAGGGGGTGTAGATGATTACTTGCGCTCTAATCTTCGTCGGCTGACTCTAATTGGAAAGCGAATTCTTCGCTGCGCGGTAACTATAGCAGGGCGGCTGGGCCGCGCGCGCAGGAGCCTTGAAAAGGAGCGACTCGACTCGTGGGTGACAGTTTCAAGACTGGTTTATTGAAGATGACTAGAAAGTTCGAAAGAAAGAGAGAGGTAGAATAGGAAGAAGGAAAGATCGGAGCCGATCCAACGAAGGCGACCGTGGGAATGGTGCAGGCGAAACCCCCTTCGCTCCCGTCGGCTTTGTGTTGGCGGCCCTCCTCTCGACCCGTGAAATTAGGCGGCGAAGATGAACGTCTTCGACGGCGTCTGTACGGCGGGAAGGCAGGACGAACCCTTCGGCATTCTTAACATCCTCCCCCGCAATGAGCACACGCTCATTCCTGGTCGTCTTCGTCCCATGGGGGCTGGTTAGTCGTTGAGCTCAAGCGAGTACAAGGCTTGTACTGGTCGTCGAAGTTCCCTTCTGTTTGGCAGAAGTATTTGGCAAGCGCGTGTTCGGCCATCTCTTCCTGGGAAAGTTTTCAGAACACGGCACAGTTTCCACATTTGGCGAGGAGTTCTTTCCTCTCCGAGGAGAACAACATCTCCTTCATTGATGCTTCTCCCCTTTCCTGGCTTTACAACATGTGCAGAACGCAGTTGCAGGAGATATTCGAGTCTCCAACGTCGCCAGAATGAGTCAACAAGGGTGCTGCGCTGCTTCCATCTTCGGATCTGGCTATCTGCGGTCGACTTCACTTCCGTCGTTTCTCGGAGAGGAGGCAAACTGGTTAGCTTGCGGCCGACCAGGAAGTGGGCAGGTGTCAAAGGCATAAGCTCCCCCACGTCCGAAGAGACGAAGGTCAAGGGACGAGAATTAACCGCAGCCTCTGCTTGCGTTAGAACTGTGGAGAGGCTGTCGTAGTCGAGGAAGCTTTTTCCGAGCACTCGGCGAAGGGTGGCCTTGACGGTTTTCACCATTCTTTCCCAAAAGCCACCCCACCATGCAGCTCTCTCAACAATGAATTTCCAAGTGATGTTATGTTCACTGAAGAAAGAACGGACCTCGCTTGCTTTTATGGCTTGGAACATTTGGTTCAAGTCCCTTGAAGCTCGTTTAAATGTCAGAGCGTTGTCGGATAGCACCATCTTGCAGATTCCTCTCCTCGATACAAATCTCTTGAACGCCATCAGAAACGATTTCGATGAAAGGTCTCTAACAATTTCGAGGTGCACGGCCCTTGTTGTCGCGCAAGTGAACAAAGCAATATAAGCTTTGTGTTCGGACCCGCTTTCTTTGTAGAATATTGGTCCCGCAAAGTCAATTCCTGTTGTCTCGAAAGGGTCAGCTTGGCTTACTCTGCAGGCAGGGAAGTGGGGCGGCAGGCTCATCTGCGGCTCGGCAGCTTTGCTTCTGACATGGAAGACAGCGTCGAATGACTGATTTGATTGTTTGTCTTCCTCTAATAATCCAATATCGTTCTCGAAGAGTGGATAACGTGTCCAGCACTCCAGCATGCAGTAAGCGTCTGTGCTCCCAGTGAATAAGCAGGCGCGTGAAAGGGTGAGACGGTGACAATATCACTGGGTGTTTCGTTTCTTCTTCTTCTATACTGTACTGTAGCCGCCCACCAACTCTCATCACACCATCACTGTCCAAGAACGGATTGAGTGCCATTACTGGGGATGTCCGATCGAGAGGCCTGGAATCGCGCAGTGCGCAAACGTCCTTTGCAAATGTTTCTAATTGGCAGGTTTTCTGCCAAAGCCTTTCCGCATCGGCTACTTCCTCGGCCGTCAGCTCTCCCGTCAACTTCGACTGGCATCGACTGTTGTGAACGAAACGCCCGACCCACGCTGTTACGCGGAGCACTCTTGTCAAGGAGCTGTAGTTCTCCAAGTTCATCAGCGGATCCGGGTGTGTCACTGCGACAGAACTCAAAACTTGGACCGCTCGCTCTTCCTCCATGCACAGCTGGCTCGTACTGAGGTCTGACTCTGAGGCTGTAGTGGATCGTTCTTCTTTCTGTAGCCACTCGGGGCCTGTCCACCAGTCTTTGCGTCCGACCAGCTCAGAAGGCAACATCCCGCGGGTCAACAAATCTGCGGGGTTCTCCTTGCCGGGACAGTGCTTCCATGACGTTGGATCTGTAAGCGTTTGAATTTCTTGAACGCGATTGGCAACGAAGGGTTTCCACCTCAGAGCGCTGCTCTTGATCCAACTGAGCGCTACGGTTGAATCGGTCCAACAGTGCACGGAAATGTCCTCAACGTTTAGTTGTTTCGTCAGGTATCTGGCGAGTCGTGCACCAATCAACGCTCCCATCAGTTCCAGTCGTGGCAATGACAACCGCTTAAGTGGAGCGACTCTTGCCTTTGCCATTAACAGCGCTACAGTGGCCTCACCCTCTTGATTTCGCGCTTTGATGTAAGCTACTGCGCCATATGCCATAGGGCTCGCGTCGCAAAATATGTGCAGCTCGGGTTTTGTCTCGGCACGTTTCAGGTCGTGAGCCAATGTTCTTGGAATTGTTACTTTCCGAAGTTCAGGAAGTTGCCGGCACCATTTGTCCCATCTCTCTTGCACATCTGGAGGAATCTTGTCATCCCACGCTGTACCCCGTATCCAGAGGCTTTGAAACATTATCTTTGCGGTGATAGCAGTGGGCGCGACGAAACCATACGGGTCGAAAATGCGTGCTGAGGCTTGCAGTAGAAATCGCTTTGTGTCCTGTCGACTTGCCAGAAATCCAATCAGGGCAGACATCTCAAAGGTGAACTCATCTGTGTCGGGCCTCCATTCTACACCGAGAATCTTTGTGGGGCCCAACTCCGGTAGAGTCTTCAGGGTTGTCTTAGTCTCAGCAAACGATGCCATTAAAACTGGATTGTTTGATCGCCATTTCCTGAGGTTCATGCCTCCCATCTCTAGTATAGACTGTGCTTCCTTGCATATCTGTTCTGCCTCTTCTACGCTGTCAGCACCAGTAACAAAGTCATCGACATACAGGTTGTCACTCAGGATCTTAGCGGTGCGGGGAAATTTCTCTTCGACGGTTTCCAAATGATGACGTAAGGTAGCTGCGAGGAGGAACGGGCTGCACGTAGCACCGAATGGTACCCTTGTCATCCGGGCACCAGAAAATGTAGATGATTACTTGCGCTCTAATCTTCGTCGGCTGACTCTAATTGGAAAGCGAATTCTTCGCTGCGCGGTAACTATAGCAGGGCGGCTGGGCCGCGCGCGCAGGAGCCTTGAAAAGGAGCGACTCGACTCGTGGGTGACAGTTTCAAGACTGGTTTATTGAAGATGACTAGAAAGTTCGAAAGAAAGAGAGAGGTAGAATAGGAAGAAGGAAAGATCGGAGCCGATCCAACGAAGGCGACCGTGGGAATGGTGCAGGCGAAACCCCCTTCGCTCCCGTCGGCTTTGTGTTGGCGGCCCTCCTCTCGACCCGTGAAATTAGGCGGCGAAGATGAACGTCTTCGACGGCGTCTGTACGGCGGGAAGGCAGGACGAACCCTTCGGCATTCTTAACAGGGGGTGCCTTGACCCCCCCCCCCCTTACCAACTCTTCCAAGGAAGTTCTCGATAAATATATCTTATGTAGTCACGCGTTTCAAGAAAAGTGACCTTACTGGTTTGCGAGCACTCATAACTCAAATTCGAACGTACTCTATCAAAAGGCGCCAAGAATAGCACCAATTACGTGAGATATTGATGTTAAAGAGCGTTGACACCATGGTTAAAAAGACTAATTCAAGGCCAACAGACTCATGAGTCGACTCACTCAGACTCAGATCCAGCCGTGATTCTGAGTGAGTCCGGGTGAGTTATGGTTGGGTGAGTTTGAGTCCGAGTGAGTTCGGTTGAAAAGAATTTTCGTGAGTGTGAGTCCGAGTGAGTCCGGCTCAGGAAACTTTTCATGAGTCTGAGTCCGAGTGAGCCCTAAGCTCAAAATATATTTCATGAGCGAGTCTGAGTGAGCTCCACAACTTTCGCCGCCCTATGTGTGTGTGTCCCCTTTTTGTCTCCTTCTCGTGCTGTTTTTAATTTCAATATGTTATCAAGTCTTTGAGTAATGTTGTAGCGCATCTAGACAAGACAAGCAAGGCACATGAACACTGAATGTAACACAGTGTGTGTGTTCATCTGCCTTCCTTGTGTCTCAGTCTGTATGCACTGCAATATTATGAAGAAACGATTTAACAACCTGGAAGAGCACAGGCAGTTCGCTGTCTGCCGGCCACTAAACAATTGTCAGTGGCTCCTCAAAGGACTATGTAACCAGTGTATTCAAATCATAGTCAAAGAAAATAAGGATTGGGTCTGAGTAGCTTTTGTGTATCTTTTTTATTGCATAACATAAAATCCATTTCAAAAATTGAATACATACAGCACAGCTGTTCAGCAATACAACAGTTACAGAAATCTGCAGCAAACTGTGCCAGAGTATATGTGAGGAAAGAATCGAGATTGGGATGATCAAGAAAGTGCCCCATGACTGTCCCAGTCTCCTTTCCTGCATGTCCCACATCCTTTCCGGCACGTGTTTGCTGCTGTAATAAAACAAGCAAAAAAATAAATTTTGAGCACACTTGGTAGAAACGTGAAAGCCAGAACACTGCAATGAAATAGCAGTGGGCATTTAGAAAATGGAATGCAGCACTCTGACTAAAACAAGAACAAGTAACAAGAAAATAATTGAGATCAACATATCAGCTGCCAACAAGACGAGTCAGACCTGTGGAGCTATCCCTGCTGCACTCATGTTACGAGGATAACAAAGTAAGGAAAATTGTTAACAGTTAAGCTTTTATTGGCGATTCAAAAAGTGTATGTTGTGAATAGTCGTTGCAGTGCTCCTAGTCTCGTATCGGAATGTGGATTTTTGAAAGAATGCTCAGCTAAGTGAACTACGGCGGTTACTGGGGGCAGCAGCAAACATTTTACTGCATCACATTGTAAATTAAGAGAGGAATCGTGTTACAATGACACTTGAATCCTGTTTTCCCCATTAATTTCCTTTCAATAATGCTTGTCCCCTTAGAACGAAAATAAAAAAAAAAACAGACTTTTAACTCCCCAGATTTTTGTCATTAGTGCCTACTACCTTTTTATTTCCTTGCAGTGCTATGCTTGGGAGGGAAACAGCAGGTCTATATGTTCTATGTTCCCTCCTAGTATACACAGTATCCCAAATAACTAGGGAAAAACTATCTCTGAAAGCGGAGAGGATGTTAAGATATTGGATTTCCTTTAAACAACATGCTTCAAATAACACTCCCCCTCCAACATGCAAAATGTGCGCAACAACGACGTATTGTCAATGCGTCAGAAGATGGAGCCACAAATAAGCAGACCCAGGAATGAACTAACCAAAAAAGTATATATTTGAAACTCGCCCAACATGACCGACTAGGTACAACATATGCCATTACCAGGCACAGGGCTCACTACCATAGGTCGGCACTTTAAGGGATTACTCATTCAAACTCACTCACCAAAATTTTTTCAGCCTTCGCACTCACTCACGTTCATACTCACGCCTGCTCACACTCATGAGTGCTCACTCACGTTCACACTCACATCCACTCACACTCATGAGTACTCACTCACGTTCATACTCACGAAATACTCACACTCATGAGTACTCACTCACGTTCATACTCACGCCTACTCACACTCATGAGTACTCACTCACGTTCACACTCACGTCCACTCACACTCATGAGTACTCACTCACGTTCATACTCACGCCTACTCACACTCATGAGTGCTCACTCACGTTCACACTCACTTCCACTCACACTCATGAGTACTCACTCACGTTCACACTCACGTCCACTCACACTCATAGGCACTCACTCACGTTCACACTCACGACTACTCGCTTTCATAAGCACTGACTTACGTTCTTACTCACTCACACTCATGAGTACTCACTCACGTTCACACTCACGTCCACTCACACTCATGAGTACTCACTCACGTTCACACTCACGACTACTCACACTCATGAGTACTCACTCACGTTCACAGTCACTACACACGCTCGTAGGCACTCACTGATGTTCACACTCACGTCCACTCACACTCATAGGCACTCAATCACGTTCACACTCACGACTACTCACTATCATAAGCACTGACTCACGTTCATACTCACGCCTACTCACACCCATGAATACTCACGTTCACGCTCACGACTACTCAAACTCATGAGTATACTCACTCACGTTCATACTCACGCCTACTCACACACATGAATACTCACGTTCACACTCATGAATACTCACTCACGTTCACACTCACGACTACTCACACTCATGAGTATACTTACTCACGTTCACACTCGCGACAACTCACACTCGTAGGCACCCACTCAAGTTCACACTCATTACTCATAAGTACTCACTTACGTTCATACTCGCACTATAGGCACTCACTGACGTTCATACTCACGCCGACTCACGCTCATAGGCACTCACTCACGTTCATACTCACGCCTACTCACACATACTCATCTGCGCATTCCCAGGAAAGAGACGATACTCAATCAGAATTGAAACTTGAGCTAGTTGGTACGGATTCATAGCGCCCATGTTGTGCACCTTCTTTTCTTACTCTTCGTCCCTCAGTGCGCTGCTAAAATCAAGATAATCAAGTGTGCGTGGTGGTTTTTGTTGACTCTTTTAACTTGTCTGTCGTATCCGCGTTTGAACTTCCTGTCTTTTTAACTCTTCGTACGACAGTGGCACAAATGTGTACCACTTTGCCACTTCGTTTCGAGCACCCATAATTTTTTTAAAAAATGTTCAAAATTGGCGCCGCTCTTACTGGTGGTACCATCTAGCGAGGTATAGGAGAAGGCTATTTAAAGTCTTTACTTCGCTACGACATGTGGCGCGGACAGCAAATTGGATTTTCACGTGCCTTGATCACCTTCTTGATTAGTGCTCGCTATCGGCTGCAGTGCTGCAGTGACCTAAATGAGCACCTTAAGAGCGTCGCTAGAACATGTCTGTGAAGTGTCCCATTTTGTGTCCTCCCTTGTTTCCTTGTTGTAGCAGACATTGCTATGCTTTGAATTCATAACCAACTGTATTTGTTCTCTTATTGTGCGCTGTTAATTGTTCATTTCTTTCATTGTATTTATGTAACCCCAAGTTATTGCTTTTTTATGTTTGTTGTATCACAAATGTATACCCACTCCCCTCTGTAATGCCCTCGGGCCCTGAGGGTACTGAAATAAATAAATAAATAAATAAATAAATAAATAAATAAACCGTTTACAAAACAGAACCTAACGATTCACTTGCAACACAGAAATTTTCGTTGCCCTTATACAGTGTACTTCAACGAAGCATTTTTGGGCTTGATTTTGGTTTATGGTGTTAGCCTTAATATGGCAGCTATCGCACTGGTACAATTGCACATAGGCAGAATTTCAATTTTTATTGTAGCGGAGCTTTTATTTGAAAAAAGCGGCGTTAATCGCAGTCCCTTTTAAGGTGCATCTAATTACTTTTGTCACGAAATCGAGTTGGCTAATGTATACCTGTCGCACGTCGCCTTCGCGTGTGCTCCAATGTGTGCTCGGCATAAATGCACAGTAGCTATCTGTGCAGCAAATACCAAGTTCCGCTGTGCATTGAGTGACTAAAAAAATTCGTAAACAGCCCCATTCAATTTATAAATGACGTTTCTGTTCAGATTTCTTTTTTGTTTGTTTGTTTCTTTGTTTGTTTGGTACCACCTGAGGACAGCGGTACATATTTACTGTGAAACTTGTTAATAACGAACTCGAAAGTGCCGTAATAAGCGGTTTTATATCAGTAGTTCGTTGTATGTGGGTGGACTCGCCCTTAAAAACGTGCACTTAGCGACCAAACTGTCTTTTTTTCGTTGTATTTTTTTATTAAAAGTGCTAACAACCCAGAGAAGTTAGGCCTTTTCGCGTCCACTGTGTCTGTGTCCACTGTGTGCTCACGAGTCAATTAAACCCCGTTCGCAATGAACTCACGCCGTACCACTGAAGCGCGGTACCGCCAAGTGGAACCAATCATCCCTGGCTAGTTGCGTGCAGCACGTCGCTTCGGCTCTCGCCGTCGCATGCCGGGCCGTTTGCAGTCTAATGTATGCGCGCGTTTGTGCGTTCTTCGCGCATGCTTCACTCCGGATCGTGCTTGAGTGCAGGGAGTAGTCTAACACGACGAAGATATGCATTTTGTAAGCAACGCGCAAGCGGCCTCGCACAACGCGGCGGCGGCGAACTTTCAAACGGCAGCATACGGTTTAAACACGCGCAGCCGAGTAGATATCTGCAGATGACTGTGATAAGTTTTTCGGCGATGTGTCAATAGGACACGTTCAATGCCACCGGCCTCCTCACCTCCGCACTTTTCAGATGCTTATGCTTTAAGGCACCGCCGCAACCGCGCGGAAGTCGTTATCATTGTTCGACCAGTCTCAGCGGTTACCGAAAGGCGGAAGACCTTTTGCGGCAAATTGTTGCGTCGGCGAGTTGAGCGTCGCAGTGAGCTTTTATGCGACAAAAAGTTATCGCCTCGCGACGCATGTTAGGCAGAGACAAACTCCGGGACCAATCTTCGCTGCTACCACCGCGAATGGGCAAGGGCCGGCCGCCGCCGCGGGTGTGGTCTAGGGTTGCCAACCATCCCGTTTTTGTTCGGGACCGTCCAGGGGCGCTATTTTGTAAGCGTTCTAGCATAGAACGGGGAGGAGGATAGAACAAAAAGAGGAGGGAAAGACATGCTCGATTGGTCGAGGCTATGAGGCTATTCCGACGGTCAAGACGTGCGAATAGCCACAAAATCTGCTTAGAACGGAGAGGAGGTTGTTATAACGGACTCGGGCGTCGTTCTATCGATGGTATGGCTACAAAACAGTCTCCCCGGACAACTCGGCTTGGATCGAAACGTAAGCGGTGGGGCCGGAGGAGTGGGTTTCTCGCGCATCTCTCTACCGCCTCACAGCTGACGCCTGTCCGCTGCTGTGTACTCGTGGGTGAGCTCGCTAGCACGTAAGGCTAACTGGGGATCCCGCTCCATAAATGAGAGCAGAAACGCTCTTTGATTGTCGGGAAAGCGCGGACCTCTTCTCGATTGCTGCGCTATTTCGACAACTGGGTAACGGTTCGAATTGTGGCGCCGTTTGAATTTTACAATTAAGTACACTAACACTGCTAATACTAGAAGCATTGGTTTAAACAGCGTGGGGGCCAGCGCCACTGCGATACCACCTGGCGCTACGTTAACAGAAGTTAATTGTCAAAGTCACCGAGCTCTTCAACTTCAAGCTGCGAAAAACAATGCCTCTGAATATTGATGTTCAGTTATAATAATTATACATTTCTTTATGCACTGCATACATTCCTGAACTCCCCAGCTCGCCTATTGGCTGTTTGCTTCCCTCCTCTTTTTGTTCTATCCTCCTCCCCTGTTCTATGCTAGAACGCTTACAAAATAGCGCCCCAGTTAAAAATTTCTGTGATCCCACGCACGCCCAACAACGCTCGTCACGCCATGGAACACGAAGTTGGCACGAATCGCACGCAAGAAGCAATTTGCGGCAGCTAGCGGTGGCTGCAAGGGGCTTTCGCCACTTTAGCTGACCGAAGTGCGACATTTACGAGCACATTCTCCAGCAAGAGGAAGTGTTTGAGCTGCACGTAGCCAGCTCAAGTACCACCTCAAGAGGCCGTCACAATCAAGAGCATCCGCAGATTTCTCCAGCGCGGTGCATCGGTGAAAAATGAAAAAAAAAAAAAAGGGGGGGGGGGGATTAGCACAGGTAGCCTTTCCGTGACATGGTCGTATAAAGTGTAAAGTTGGCTGGCAATCCTGCAGGCCGTTTCACATGCATGTTTATGCGGGACCTGAGTGTGCTAATCAAGCTGTGTATAGCTTATTGCTACTGCATAGAAAAATATCCAAAATTCCAGCCCTCTTTGCACCCCCCCTCCGGACGTCCATGCTAACAATAAAGAAAACTGATTTCACTGACTCCCTATGCTAGAGTACATGCATGTGTAGCTCCTGAACATGCTTGTTGAAAAAAAAAAAGTGACGAAGGCAATCACGTGCAGATCTCCGGCTGCTATAGCGAGAGGTCCGCGGGCCGCGTGTTTGAGACCCCTGGTTTATGCGATACACGTTGGTCAGCTCTTGCCAGAGTAACGCGGGGTGGATCATGTTTCAATTGCTGACGGTCAATTTTGTAAATAATGCATTTAACAGCAGGAATAGCGGTTTCGCCTACTTGGTTTTTCAATTGTGTTAAGGTGGCCCAGAGCGAAACAAGACAAGTGTCACTCGGCTTGCTTCGCACTGCACCACATTTTCAAAATACCACTTCATATAATGATCATTGCTTTGTACTGCACTTTATCTTCGTTATACAAAGCGCATTGCGCTTGCGCGCAGCTCGACCATTCTAGCATTGAATGCTTGTGTTGTTGGGCCAACATTGGGGAAAACCAGGGACGTAGACGAGAAAGAAGCGCACCACCACAGCGCAGACCGCGGCATTGTGCCACATTTTGGTTTCTGTGCGCCTTACCAGCGGCCCCGTTAATCCTTGAATTATGCGCTTTTGAAACATGGCTAGTTGATGCCGCAACGTGGACATCTGCATTACGCGAACAAATGTGTATCTATCACAATGAATCGGTGTACTTCATATAAAATCATTCGCATTAATGCGAAAGTCCTATATGCCTGATTAAACGGGAAAAGTGACCTGTAATGCCGTATGACGCTCCCCTCTATAGTCATTTGCCTTTGTCCATGTTCAAGACTCATCACTAAAATAAACACAGATTAGATCATGCAAAATACACGTTATGCGCAAGGGTGAAAACGCCGTCACAAACTCATCATTTATTAAGGCGAAAGCCTAGTACGTCTCAAGCGAAGGTGGCCTTGGTCGAAAACCTAGCTCAAGAAATCTAGTGGCCTCTCAAGTGCCAAGCTGTGCGCTAACTTCGCCTTTGCAGCCTTCACGTACGAAAAAAAAGTAATAAAAAAAGCAAAGTGGGTTTTGCGCGATATGAATTGCACGTTTATATAGTCGCGCACGATGGCTTTGGTATTCAAGCCGTGTTAGGCGAATGGATCAGGGGCAACGTGATTTTTTTTCCTGGTTTCTAGGCGATTCACGGTCACTCGGTTCATTGAAAGCCAACGTGCTGAGGTAGCCACAAACGTCAAGACAGTGGTCGTAACACAGTGATCGAGAGAACAGCAGCAGGTCGGTCTCTTTAGAGCCACCGCGCCAGCGAGTTCTTCGTTGCTGTTTCTACCTTCTGTACACAGCATATGTGCATCTGTGTTGTCTTTCTTGCGCCACGCACGTGGCGATATATTCATTTGTCCTCCTTTTTTAAAAATTTTGCTCTTAAGAGTATATGTGAAAAGTCTGGGATGCGTGAGAGAGTATGAAAGACACACATACGGGCCAGCCGGACCTCTACGGACTACAAACTGGCACACATACACGTTGTCCTGCGACATCTTATTCAGTCTTTTAGTTTTCGCACTTTGATGAGTATTAACGTGAAATATATTTTCGCTATAGCCAAAGTAAAATATAGTCATGAATGACGCCCAGGATTGCCCTCAAGCTGATGAGAACAAAAGGAAAGTAAAACGGTAAACGACAGGCCAACATAGATGCAATCAGGATAAAAGCAGAAATTTAGGATTTTCCTTGACAAGTCACACGACGCTTTCGAACAAGAAAGAAATATGGACGTGGAATCATGAGTAATACCGTAACAACACTGATCTACGAACCAGCATTTTGTAGATAAATCACCAAGGCAAGCGTTAAGTTCTCCAAAAAAATTAGAAATAAACAAACGACAACGCTCAATATTACCAACTTAAGTGATTAAGTATATATTAGTAGACTAGAAAGTAGAACACAGGTATGTTAGTTGACGCAACCACTTGCTGTTGCTGACCGCTCAAACTCATTTTCTCAAATACTAGCAAAAATGTTGCTCGAGGTGTTGCACATGTCACCGTTCCGAGGCAAATTAGTAGTCGAAACAGTGGTACACTCAGTCAGTCAGTCAACAAACTTTAATAAAGTCCCAAGGAACTACAAGCTCGTAGCTGCGGGCCGCGCCCACGTTGGAACCGGAAGACCATGGTCCTCCGCCCGTTCGCGGCCCCTTTGGACAGCCCTTAGTTGAAAAAAAAAATATTCAACCTGACTCTCTTCGGTACTTCATTTGACCTCTCTTGGAAGTTAGACTCAGAAAATGTGATCTAACTTTTCCTCAAGTGTCCATTGCTGGCGTTTGGCGCCGTTCACGTACGCTGCCTAGAGGTATGTACCTATAGGGTTACCAACTCTTCAATGAAGGGAGACAGGACGGAGGAGGGGGGACGGGGGGGGGGGGGGGGGGATACACTAACGTAGGGAGCCGGAGAAATCAGTTTTCTTCATTGCAGGTACCTTCCAGACAAATTCATTGTGTATTTATTGTTGCGGCCTCTTGAAGTGGTACTTCAGCTGGCTACGCGCTGTTCGCAACACTTCATCTTCCTGAAGTTCTAACTGGATGGTCCGGAACAAACCCGGGACATATATCTGTCCGGACAGGGACATCGCGGGACTAGACACGCTGCATGAAAATTCGGGACAGTACCATGAAATCCGGGAAGATTGGTAACCCTAAGTGTACTACAACTGTTGAGTGGCGTGAACATGCCTCGCCGCCTGATGCCTTCCGCATCGACCGTAGCGCAGGTGCTGCAATTTCTCCGTTAGACTATATATATGAAGGCGCGCTGCGCGGCGCGCGAGAACTGCTGGGCGCGTCGGGCGTCGGCGGCACCCGGCCATCCCGACACTATTACTGATGTGGCTTTCGTTTTGTGTCTGTCATTAAGCCTAGTACTTGTCGTCGTAAGCCTCGATGGACGAAACTTCAAAGCTTTTAATGGATGCTTGCTTCATATATGCCTTTGAGAGTACTGCAAATTAATTTTTGTAACCGAAGCGACTGTTGAGAGGTACGAAAATTATCAAAAAAAAATGAAAACGGACTGATTGCAACAGTGAAGATTCACGATCTCACTGTAATTGAGCCGAACTAATTGCTGGGCTTGTTAGTACATTACTGACAATTAACTAGACGCCGGACGACCGCCGGAAGAAAGATACCGATGAAACAGAAAGTGCGTGCCTTATTGATTTTTTCTGTCTTGATCCTTTCTGCTAGTGGCGATTCGGCGTCTATAGTTTATTCAGAGTAACTGAGCTGCTTTATTGGGATTTAGCTATGCTCAGAGAGCTGTGTGCAGATATTTTACCCTGCAAAAAGCAGGCAGAATATTTACCCACGGAGACGCTGTGTGTACGGTGCGTCTCTTTACAAATGCGCTGAGTAAATGTGACTTTTTCGTCATTACGAGGGCTCAAAGGTATCGGAATTCAAACGTAACTGGAGCGCGAACAAAACGGCTTTGCTTAGGGGCGTTGTACGGCTGTTGTTAATGGGGCAGGGTGGGGAGGTGTGACTTTACTGGCCGTATTAGTGTGTGTCTGTGTATATATATATATATATATATATATATATATATATATATATATATATATATATATATATATATATATATAAACCTAATATTACGAAGCGTAGAGCACCACCGTCCCTCCTGGCTTCACTTTTGACACTTGACGGACGGGTGGATGGTGGAACATTGGAATCCTGAGACGCTACTAGCGCGCTGTGGGCTTCTCCCACGTTAGGACGGGCAGGGCAAGCCTGACCGCCGCATCGCGGGCTCTCTGGACGGCCCAAAGCTGATCCCCTTTGGTGGCGATCAGCTTTGGGCCGTCTTGATCACTGCGCAGTAACGAGGGTCAACGCCAGAGCATATGCTCTAAATTAGCTACTTCCCCAAGACGGCGGCACGATCTGCTAATATATCTGGGTAAATATGAAATAAGGCCAGATTTGGATATGAATCCGTCTGTAGGAGTCTAAGCGTCATTGCCTGGACTCTGTGTAGAAAACTTTACGGATAAAGCAATTAAATGATTATACAAAACATTGTGAAGCAAATTCTTGCAATGACATCGACAGCAGACCTGGAAAACAGCACAATGTAAGCTGTCGATAGGAAAGGGGAACTGGTTGAAAAACAGACGGGTTATATTTACACCTGCTTGAGATAAGCCCTGATACATGAGGTTCGTTCCTCGCAGCTGAACGCGTGCGTTCGGCTCGGCTCCCCTGGTGTTTCAAGCCTTCAGAGGTGGTATAACCGGTGCACAGTAAACGTGAAGCACGCTGCTGAAACAAGATAGCCTTCCGGCTTTTAAACTGCGCAAAACTGGCACGCTAGAACTCAGCCGTCACCAATATAAACGTTGAGATAGAGTTATATGTGTACTCAGGTTACTCATGAAAAATCGAGCGCATTGTAGCTCATATAAGCATCAATGCTCTAGATATCGCAGGACTGTAGGCTTTCGTCACTGGTTGGTTACTTCTTCACTCTTCGCTGTGCGTTCGTAATCGATTACGGTGCATCACGGCTTTGTGTGTTGCTTTCAATCCGCACAGCAATCATTAAGGACTTGGGTGCATCTATGCGAAATCCGATTGTCGCCTTCTTTGAGGGTCGGTAGGCTCCTAGCAGGGAATGACGCGGCGCGATTTTGGTGCACCTGCATATTCACTTGTGCACCATGGCTCGTAGCAGGCGTTGATACACTGTTTAAAGCTCAGTAATGCGCTAAAAGCACTCGAAATGCGCAATTACACGCTTTTAGGCAAGGCTACAACGCGCGCGCGCCAAATGCAGACGCTCTCGACAGCTCCAGTACAAAGCATGCAAGTACTAAGTACTATACAGCAACTGCGGCGCCGCCGATACGGCTACGATCGCCCGTCGGAACATCACCCGAGATTCGGCCATGCGTAGGGCCACGCGGCGCGGCCGCTCCGTTCGTTCATCTGCTCCCTTCTAGTACACTGTACGACGCCAGCGGGGCCGCCGGGGAGCCGGGACTCGCCCAGCTCGCCGTCGCCGGCGCCAGCCGGCGCCTCGGCCATCTCGGCGCGACAGTGTCGGCGGCGCCTCCTTTCTGCCTCGCCTTTCTCATGAAGTGCGTTGCGTGTAGAGGTAGTTTTGTCGGTTTTGTGTTCGCAAAGATGTGCGCACTTTCGGAGCTGTTTCCCATGTTTCATTCCTTCGTGGGTAGCGCGGGTAGCGTTCACGCGGAGGCTTCGTTGGCTACGTGCGGGAAGTGACGCTTGGAGGCGGCTATATTCATGGATCTGCGGACGTGCAAGATCCATTGGCAGCCTGCGTACGCAGGCAGACGCAGGATTGTTGCGGACGCCCAAATTAAACTGTCTATGATCGAGTTGAGACCGTTATGCGCGTCTTTGTACAATTAGCCTCCGTATATGGATGATGCAATAAATTTCAAGGATGATTGTTCGTTCATTGCAGATTTTGTCTGCACTGCTGAACGCACGGTATGTCGCTTTGAGATGTGGTTTCGTGTAAACCCTAATAACACTTTTATCGATAACCGATGTGCAGCGTGCGTCCACTCGCGCAAACATGGAAAATAGAGTCCGTATGGGGAACACCTCGGCGTAATAAATGAATATAATGGTTTTTGTTTAATTAAGATGGTACAGCTTGAGGCGCAGATTTAGTTGGGTAGTTCCATCACGTGTGCGGTATATTGGTTAAATTGGACACGCCTAGCCGGGAAGGTGAAGAGCTCTGGTAATGCAATATCGACGGCGCGCGTTGCTGGGGCCGCCGCCGTGCACGCTTTTACCCTCGTTCTTGGTTGCCGTTTTCGGGGTTTACCTGCATCTGCGGGTACTTTTTGCTTAATATAATAGAACAGAGTGATAAGTTTTGCTTAATAATAGAACGTGGCTTCGTGCGGGCTATATGCACGGTGATTCTATAGCATATGTAAAGTGACCATATCCCGCTGACTCCAAAGCGGGACACGGGAGGGGGGGGTTGCAGAATGGCCGAAGGAAAAACATATATAGCTCAAACACAAAATTCCACATTTAACAGCGGAGCTGCTTTAGGCTTGGATTAAGTCCGCGTAGTGTACGCCATGGTCTGCCGTTTTGCCACTCGTGCGATTAAAGTCATCAGAGCCGTTCGCCCTGTCAACGAGGCATTCGGACCTACACTCCGCTTGGTTGGACAAGACGATGTAGTTAAAGGGTTGAGTAGTACCCATACAAAGGAGCCTAAACAAATATGGTTTGTTGTTTAAAAGAAGCCCGCATCAACTTGTCCTGCAAAGTTGTTATCAAGTGGCATGTTCCAAAAGCTACCATTTTCAAGTTGTTTCACACGGCAATGACAATGCATTGTTCCTTGCCATGTCTGTCTGCATTTGTTGCTTTGTTGTGACTGTTTGTGTCTATGCGTCCTCTGTTCCGTTGACCGGCCAGCCTGCGGGATTGTTCGTTCCGGGCCTTTGGTCCTCCTCTTTCTTGTATACGTTTATGCCGTGTTGTGCCGGCCTGGAAGGCTTGGTGAGACTCTTTTGAGCCGTGAATCAAAAGCGGTCATAGATAGGCACTTTAAGGGAGTACTCACTCAAACTCACTCACGTCCACTCACACTCACGAGTACTCACTCACGTTCACACTCACGACTAGTCCATAGGTCGGCACTTTAGGGAGTACTCACTCAAACTCACTCACCACAATTTTTTCAGCCTTCGCACTCACTCATGTTTACACTCACGTCCACTCAAACTCATGAGTACTCACTCACGTTCACACTCCCCACCACCACTCACACTCATGAGTACTCACTCACGTTCACACTCACGTCCACTCACACTCATGAGTACTCACTCATACTCAACTCACCAAGTTCAAATGAGTGTGAGTGAGTGTGAGTTGAGTGCACTCATGAGTGAGTGTGCCGAGCTCCATAGGTCGGCACTTTAAGGGAGTACTCACTCAAACTCACTCACCACAATTTTTTCAGCCTTCGCACTCACTCACGTTCACCATCACGTCCACTCACACTCATGAGTACTCACTCACGTTCACACTCACGACCACTCACACTCATGAGTTCTCACTCACGTCCACTCACACGCATGAGTACTCACTCATACTCAACTCACCACGTTCAAATGAGTGTGAGTTGAGTGCACTCGTGAGTGAGTGTGCCGAGCTATGACGACTACTCACACTCGTAGGCACTCACTCACGTTCATACTCACGCCTACTCACACTCGTAGGCACTCACTCACGTTCACACTCACGTCCACTCACACTCATGAGTACTGACTCACGTTCATACTCACGCCTACTCACACTCGTAGGCACTCACTCACGTTCACACTCACGTCCACTCACACTGATGAGTACTCACTCACGTTCACACTCACGACCACTCACACTCATGAGTGCTCACTCACGTTCACACTCACGTCCACTCACACTCATGAGCTCTCACTCACGTTCACACTCACGTCTACTCACACTCATGAGTGCTCACTCGCGTTCACACTCGCGTCTACTCACACTCATGAGTGCTCACTCACGTTCACACTCACGTCCACTCACACTCATGAGTACTCACTCATACTCAACTCACCACGTTCAAATGAGTGTGAGTGAGTGTGAGTTGAGTGCACTCATGAGTGAGTGTGCCGAGCTATGCTCACTACACACCACACGATGACTAACAAGAATGGAACTAATGTCTACGACCAAGGCCCGTACACCAGCCCAAAATAACAGCTGAAACTGTGGCATTAACAGGCAACTGCAACACAATATGTGCACATCATCCTCATTTGCATAGATCCACATGTGAATGCTGTACTTTTTTTAAAAAAAAATTGGCAAACTTGAAGAACAAAAAAAGACTTTAGCAGCTCCACTGCACTCGACAACAAGCAACGCCACTATATCCATTTACTGTAGAATCCCGAGCAAGCGTCCCCCCTTTGGTGAAAGATTATCTGACAACATTTGGAGGGAAGACCCTTGCTCGGTCACAAATCAAAATTCAAGGTGGTGGCGGAAGAGTAGCTAATAAAGAATGCACACACATACTTCTAATGAAATGTTTTATTGAATACGCACTCATTAAATGACCCAGGCCCATTCGCCATCAACGGGCAAATAAAAACAGTGAATATGGCAGGTCATTGGTGCATATTTCCAGTCTACTGATAAAAGAAGGGAGGCACTTGCTCGGGATTTACGGTGTGCCAAACCTAAATATACTGTTTACCCACACAGAACGCCCTGCAATAAGAGCTGGAAAAAATTGGCTTGACATATGTGCACAATGTTCCATACACCCTGCATGCTCTTGGAGTGTCGATTGTCAACAAAAAACTGGCAGTGGATCAAGGGCTTGTTTCTTTATTAGACAACCCAATGAAAGCATCAGACACTGAAGCCAAGGAAGGCAAAGGGGCCATTCTTTGTAGGCTCTCAACTATATAGGGTAACAGTTATGACATAAATGGAAAGGAACTAAAGTGAACAAAAAAGCAACATTGCTGCTAGTAGTGACTGAACCTACAACCTTCAGGTAGCACATCGGACACTCTACCAATAGGGCTACGGTGGCAGTCGCTTTCTTCTCCACTTAGTTGGGTACATAGGTCGGCAAACTCACTCATGAGTCGACTCACTCAGACTCACTCAGACTCAGATTGAGGCGTGAGTCTGAGTCTGAGTGAGTCCGGCTGAATTATACTTAGGTGAGTCTGAGTCCGAGTGAGTCCGCTTGAGGAAAATTTTGGTGAGTCTGAGTTCGAGTGAGTCCGGCTGAGTTATACTTTGGTGAGTCTGAGTCCGAGTGAGTCCGGCTGAGTTATACTTAGATGAGTCTGAGTCGGAGTGAGTCTCCTTGAGGAAAATTTTTGTGAGTCTGAGTCCGAGTGAGTCTGGATGACCAAAACACCGGTGAGTCTGAGTCTGAGTGAGTTTGGTTGGAGAGAAATTTCGTGAGTCTGAGTCCGAGTGAGTCCGGTAGAAGAAAATATTAATGAGTCTGAGTACGAGTGAGTTCGCTTCAGCAGAATTTAGGTCAGTCTGAATCCTAGTGAGTGCTAAGCGAAAAACGTTTATTGAGTGAGTCTGCGTGGGCTCCATTTATTTTGCCGACCTATGGTTACAAATATTTATAGCCTCCTTTTATGGCGTGCCTTGTAATCGTATAGATGTACCGTCTTGTAAAGCCCAAGAAATTATTTTTCAAATTATCAAGCTGTCCATGCCCTCATATACGAGGGCATGTATGTGGGCTGTGCAGCATGTTCTGACACATGTACAACTCCAGGCCACTTTTATTAAGCGATATCGTGATCCACATTGATTTTGATCTACATTTGTGTACCTAATCAACGGAGAATGAGTGCAATGTTCGAGCTTCATAATTCATGTGGATTCAAATACGACAAAGCAGCACGATTCGCGAGCATAGAGCGCCCCTTCGCTCTCTGTTGCATTGAACCGCTTGTGTCTTTAAATGCCGCTTCGGTTTTTCCATGAATACATGTGGCAATTGGAAAATTTTTGAGCTCCAAACAAGACATTCACAAGTACAAGAGAGACAGGACGGGCGCTTTTGAATGCCTTGTGAATACATTGTTTCGCGCTCAAAAACTTCCCAGTAGCTATGCACCATCTCACCGAATTTGAAGTTTTGTTAAAAATGTAGCGACGACACAGACCATCGGCTTTCGTCATGTCATTCGCTACCAATTAAACAGCGGCTGCGTTATTTAAAGTGGGTAGATAAAGCTTGCTCCCGTGGTACCTCGAAAGTTGTAGCGACCCGATTTCAAGGAGGAAGGGGGTAGAAACGCACCATTCATGCCATACGCGACGCTTCGTCACTCGCAAAAACAAATTTCTTCGGGCTGCAATGTGGTCAAAGAATTCTGTTAGCTTTTAAACTTTAATGACCTCTTCGAATTCTAGACTCTCTTTGGGAGATATTGCTGCCATATTTTCCCAGCACGCCTGCAGTTCAGTCCTTGCCGACTCAAGCAAAACCCGTTTTTTTTTCGTATTTTTTCTTTTCTTTCCTATTCAAACACCTTTCCATTCATAGACAGCGTTGGCGCGCCGAAGCACTTTCGGTGGTCCCTCAGCCGTCATTGTGTTCGTCCAAGCCACACGGCAAAAAGCTTCATGGCACGGGCGTTTCCCAGGCTCGTTTCCCGTACCTTGCTTTCGAGCTCCTAATACCCCCCCAAGGAATGCAAGGAAAGTACAAAACGAAGCAACGAGCTCGACACTCTAGGCTTGGTGCCTGCAACACAAATATCTCTATTCTTTCAAAAGTGAACATTCGGCAGAATTCTGTCTGGTTGGGATAACAGAAAACTGGTGAAAAGGGAAAACTCCAGCCAAAATTTATTTTAAACCGCGACTTTCCGAAGCATGATCGGCTTCTTGTTCAGGGGTGAGAAGGCCCGAGATGTGCGACGCCTTCTTGCCAGGCGGGATTGTTTGCCGTGAGTCGTCGCAAGCCCTGGCAGTAGAGGGAGGGCAGTGCCCCCCGTGGTGTGGTTGATGTTTCCCGCTGTTTGCTCAATGTACCAGAAATCGAGGAGGGGCCGCCGGCGAAGGTTCCTTTCTTTTTCCAAAATCACAGCGCCGTCGGGACTGGTATGATGGTGAATCCGCTAGCAGTGCTCTGTCACTTCGCTCCGTCCGCTGTTCAAGTGACGGAGGTCATTCTTGTGCTGCCGCATTCTTTCATGGAAGCTCTTGGTTTCCTCAATGTAGGAAGCGGGGCAGTCGGCGCACGTGATCCGGTACACGACGCCCTGCGCTTTTTCCGCAGATGCGCTGTCTTTGGGCCGAGGGATGAAACTGCCGATAGTGGTGGATGGCTTGTGGGAAACGTCGCCCCCTGCCTTTCTTAGTATACGGGCTATTGCTTCGCTGGCGCCCGCAATGTCGGGGATCGACACGCGGCGTCGTTGCGGCGCCGTTGGTGTCACGTTTCCCCCCGTCTTTTCTCTTACGGAGGGCTCTGCGAATAAACGCCTTTGTGTAGCCGTTGGTGCAGAGGTCACGAATTATTGTCTTCTTTTCTTCTACCCGCTGCTGTGGCGAGGATTGGTGATTTTGGTTGGAGTTTTATATTTAAACTCGTGACGCAGCGAGTGGTTGGTTGTTTACACAATAAACGAAGGCACGTTTCGCTGCAGTAGGGCGATAGGAACTTTACAATCGATTTTAAATACGTCCTAGGCTATATTATCTGTTGATATTTCGTGGATGATGTGCGTGTGTATACACAAATCTATCCCACATATTATCTAGCCTTCAAAATTTTGTTTCAGAACTTCAATGGGAAGACAGAGGGGGGGGGGAGGAGTATGCGCTGGTATGATGATAAGGAGCGGTCTCATAAATATATGAGACTCGAGCACTGCTATCCATCCCTTACCCCCCTCCCTGCATCTTTCAAGAATGTAGCCTTTGAAGCAGGAAAGAAAAAAAAAAGCGCATGTCCTGCCTTCATCTCACTCATTTTGTATTCGTTGTAGCACTGGCAGTCGATCATTACTCGCTGAGCAGTGTGCCCTCATGGGAGACAAATTAGCGCATTTCTCATATGTTTCATGAATCACTAGTCATTATGAATCCACACCAATTGTCCATCAGTCTGTTATTCTGCAAAGAAAAACAGTACGTTATGGCAACCTCCGCTGCCACATTTACCCGCTGAAAATAGGCTCCTCAATCATTTATTTATTTAATAGTACCCTGAAGGCCCGAAGGAATTACAGAGGGGAGCTGTGCATTTGAGAATGCGTAAGAGATTAGCAGTTACACCGAAGTAAAAACAATACAAATAATAAGTTATTAAGGATAGATATAATAGCGACGCAGTGAAAATAAAAAGAAATAAAATTGCTAATAGCGCAGGGTTAGCTATGTGAACTTATTGTGTCTGGTTTGTAGTAAACCCTCCAGTTGTCAGTTCAGCGCCTTGTCCAGTGACTTTGTTCTTAGAAATGAATATTCCTGTCCTTTCTGGGGACTAGACAATCACTGTGAAGCGGCGTCCATGTCCCCACCTTTCAATACGGCATTCTTGCAATCGGCTTGTCTGTCAGCAATTGGGGTTTTTGGAAAGCAGAAAATTGCCACCTCGTTTTGCGTGGTCTGTACCAGACCATGCAAAAAGCTTCGACCATACCTTTGAACACACTGGCCGGCTCTCATCGGCGCGCCTATGCACGTTCCTTTTTGCCTTGTGTCCGTATCCAGCGTGGTACTGATACGACTCTTTACCATTATCCACGAGATAGAGTAGTCACTAACAGTTACAACTGGTTCTTAGCCGGCTCAGAAAAATATCTTGCTAGAAACAAACGCAGTCACAACCCGTGTACTTAGATTAAGATGCACGTTGAAGAACCCTGGGTGATCAAAATATCTGGAGTCCTCCACTACGGCGTCTCTGACAACCACATGTTGGCTTTGCGACATAAAATACCAACCTCTATTATCCGCAATCACTTTGCGAAAGCCTGACATCGACTAAAACTGAACTTAGCATTTCTATAATTCGAAACACTAGTATAATAATTATTGGCGTTTAACGTCCGAGAACCATGGTGTGATAATGAGGGGCGCCGTAGTCGACGGCTACGGAAATATTGGCTACCTGGGGTTCATTACGTGCGCCAAAATATAAGCACACATGGCTCAAGCGTTTCGTCTTCCATCGAAAATGCGGCCGGTATTCGATGCCGTGATCTTCGGGTCAGCAGTCAAGCACCACAACCACTAGACTATCACGGCAGGTGTTTTCGAAACTTTAGAGAGGCATAACCATGCAACCTATAACCATGTTTCCAAAATTTTTCAAGGGTGGTGAGCTCGATTCTGCAAAAGATGGCCGCCTCATATTATTTCCTTTTTTTCGCGTCGTCAATGAGCGGTAAATCGACTGCAAGACCACTGACAGTTTCATGAACGCATTTAGAAAAGCGCCATAACGTAATGTCAAGCTTTCTTCGTTCCCAAGTAGCGTGATTAGGCCTTCTAACGGCAAAGCGTAAGAAAGGACTTCATTTATAATTGGGTCTGCCAAAAACGCACGTACGCACTCGCCCATTGAAAACAAACGGCGCGTGCGCATAGCGAAATTTCAAAGGTAACAGGAATGAAAACCTAATGTTCCTCGAAGGTGCGTAGACCCAATCTTATATTTAAAGAAAACATTCTCAATATTGCAAAAATCGCGTGTAATGTTGAATTTCTCTTTACGATAGACATCACGATGCACGGGAAATAACTTCTTTTTGTATGTTGAAAGCTATCATACGTATATTTTGAAGGTTGCCTGGCACTTCCCACATGAAAATGGGATGTGAATTCCCAGCTGGAAATAGGGTTTCCAGCCTGGTTTTTAGCTGGAAACGGCTCTTCAGGCTGGGAATTTTCCATTCCCAGCTGGTAATGGCATTTCCAGCAGGGAATGAAACCCATTCCAGGCTGGAAATGGAAATCATTCCCGACTGGAAAGCCATTTCCAGCTTGAAGTTTTCCAGTCCCAGTCTGGAAGTTATATTTCCAGCTGGAAATATTTCCAGCTTCAGTTGAAAGGTATTTCCAGTCTGGAAATGGAAATCATTCCCGACTGGAAAGGCATTTCCAGCTTGAAGTTTTCCAGCCCTGCAGTCTGGAAGTTAGATTTCCTGCTGGAAATTTTTCCAGCTTCAGTTGGGAAATAATTTGCTCGATCAGCATGAAATTTTCCCGTTTGAGCGAGGAAGTGGTAGAGTTGACAAAAGGAATTCCAGCTGAACAAAATTGCTCTACATACAAGTGATAGCTGATTAAGTGTATACCGTATTTTCTCGAATGTAAGTTTTACTTTTTTTTTCAGGTTTTTCATTCCTAAAGTCAAGCCTCGCGTTGCAATCGAATACCAAAATTCTATTTTTTTTCTTCCTGGACGCATGAAAAGTGACCCCTCGCGTTACTATCGTGGTCGCGTTACAATGGAGTAAATACGGTAAAGCAGGCTATGCATTTGAAGATGACTTAGAATATTGGTCACACGTACGGCACATATAGTACACATTTTACACGTGATTTAAGCGTCGTGTACGGCTGAGTTGCAAAAAAGATAAAAAAGAATATATGGCTGGGGCAAAACACACTTTTATTTGATCTTAGCGGTAGCCGTGCGCCCGGTCGACACGGCGTTGCAGAATGTTACAACTGTAGACATCCTACCAGGTAAGCACCTGGTAGGCTCAGTTGATAATTGAGCCGTGCGCCGATAGCAAGTGTTTAAACAATAGCAGCTACTTCCTTGAAAAAGAGCCTTACTTTCAACATTAACCATTGACTGCCACCATCGCATAGCAGTGAACTTTGCAAGCTTGCTCTCTCCGATGCCACGGCTAGCCACGGCCATGAAAAACGCCGCCGCACTGAAGCGATTTTCGTTGACATAGCAGTAGCACTATTCTCGTATCATGTCTCGGTGCTTTCTGACGTTAGTTATAAATAATAGCCTACTTTGTTTTACGCATACTGCATAAAAAAGTTCTATGCTTTTTTTTAAAAGGTAACATCATCAAAGACAGTGGTCCAACAGACAGAATAAATTATTAAGCCACCTCTGTTTCGTACAGCACATGGCGGCGAGTCGTGGAGCGATCTGTACACGTGTGCGCTCGGTGTTCGCTAGTCTAGTGAGTTTTCTTGATGAATACCCGTGTGACAGTTGCATGTAATAGTTATTTGTGGTCAGTTTTATCTCTGGAAAGTGTTACGCGTGATCACCGGCATGTTCGAGTGGTTATTATTGCTGTACTGTGAGCGATGTCTTGGATTCAGCGCCGATCGAGGGACATCGATTTAGTCAACAGTGATTCTTCCATTTGGAGGTGAGTTTTGCACCTTCATATTTCAAGTATAAGTGAACGTTTGTCCCGAATGTTTGTGGGTTTCATCAGTCATGGTGTCATGCTACCTCGCTGTGTAATGCACTACAGGCCGGGTTGTGCAAACAGTCTTAGTCACCAATAACCCTGTGCCGTGCCATGCTTGGCAACAAACGCCAGTAATTACATATGTGCGAGTGAATTCACTTGTCGTTTATTCGGAGTACTTGGAGGTCGATATAAATAATCGTTACGTAGCACCTGCAGTATAAACCGCAGTGCCCATCAGATTTTGCTAGGGGGCACCTTTGCGTTGCACTGCTGTGCATTTGGGTGTATGATGAAGGTGTATTGTACTGTTTGGGAAGCTGTATTGATGCTGTTCATGTGATTTGGTAAAACTATATTTTTGCTAGAACTGCGTTTTATAGGTCATTGTGGTTTCTAATGTTTACTCACTATGCATGAATTTTTTTTTCAGGTGGTGTACAAGGATATAAGCAAACTCATTCCACATCTCAAGATATGTTCTAACACTTGCTACAAGCGTTCAAATAAATGCTGTTAAGTTTCACCACAATGTCCTTTGGCTGTGTGCAGTGCAGTGAATGAACAGGTCCTTTAGGAACATGCTAATATGTATGCAACAGCAGTGAGGTGAAATCTGGAAATTCTTTCATTTCCATGAAGGATCGCAACTAGAAATTTCGCCATTTCCTGCTGAAAATGCTTTCATTTCCGGCTGGAAATATTTCCATTCTCAACTGGAAATATTTCCATTCCCAGCCGGGAATATTTCCATTCTCAACTGGAAATATTTCCATTCCCAGCTGGGAATATTTCTAATCCCAACTAGAAATATTTTCCATTCCCAGCTGGGAATATTTCCATTCCCCGCTGGATTATGGAACCGGGAATTTTTCCAGGCTGGAAATTTTCCCAGCTGGGAATGGAAAATTTTCCAGCCTGGAAACAATTTCCAGGTTCCATAATCCAGCTGGGAATGGGAATCATTTTCACGTGGGTTGTGAACCCTTTACATGTGTTATTCTATACATAAGCTATTTTATGGCGCTCCTTCGACATTTATTGGATGAGCCGGGCCATATCGAATATCGAATTTTTAGTCCGAGTACGTCTAGTTGAGAAAAAGTTAGGCGAGTCTGTGAGTCCGAGTGAGTCCGCTTCAGGAGAATGTTGGTGAGTCTGAGCCCGAGTGAGTCCGGCTGACAAATATTTTGGTGAGTGAGTCCGGCTGAGTTATATTTTCGTTATATTTTCCTGTGTCTGAGTCTGAGTGAGTCGGGCTGAGTAATATTTTTGTGAGTCTGAGTCCGAGTGAGTCCGGCTGAGATATATTTTGCTGAGTCTGAGTCCGAGTGAGTCCGCTTGAGGAAAATTTTGGTGAGTCTGAGTCCGAGTGAGTCAGGTTGACGAAAATATTCATAAGTCTGAGTCCGAGTGAGTCAGGTTGACGAAAATATTCATGAGTATGAGTCCGAGTGAGTCCATTTGAGGAAAAGTTTAGTGAGTCTGAGTCCGAGTGAGTCTGGATGACGAAAACACCGGTGAGTCTGAGTCCGAGTGAGTTTGGTTGGAGAGAAATTTCGTGAGTCTGAGTCTGAGTGAGTCTGCTTCAGCAAAATTTTGGTGAGTCTGAGTCCGAGTGCGTCCTAAGCGAAAAATATATTTATTGAGTGAGTCTGAGTGAGCTCCATTTATTTTGCCGACCTATGGTTGGGTATTTCTATGTGTAATCCTAGGACTGTTAGCGAGTTCCGCTTGAAATCACGACGGTGAGAGTGGAACTTTTTTTTGTCAGCTGGCGTCATGTACTTCAGATACCACAGCTACTAGTGCTTAATTTCAACTAAGGTTCAACCATACAAATCTTTGCATCCTGTGCACAAGAAGAGATGTTTACCAAATTCTACTTTCACGTGGAAGGCATAATATTATGTAGGCCGGACGACAATGCCTGAACGTGCGTCTGCTCGAGCACAACAATAGTCGGAAATGCTGCCATAGGTAGACAACTCGCTTCCCATTCTAAAAAACGTGATGCAATACCACAGTGTCATTCTTTTTTCAATCTGACAAGATAAAAAAAGACTGTAGAAGCATCCGAGATAGCCAAAGCAGGTAAGGAATGTGTCAGCATGCCATGTGTTGTTTTTTTTTATCTAAGAGCTTGATAGGTTGGCTTAGACGACACGTGCACATTTACCTTCTTTCTTTCTGCGACTTGTTTCCTCATGCACTTTCAGATGCGTGTTTATATATGCTCAGGATCTGCAATAAAACCTTGGCGAAAAGTAAGCGCTAGTCCTGTCTTCGTCTTGTATCGTGTTCGTTTATTGCGCTATGGTATTTGAGGTACGATGAACTACCTAAACGCCCAAACGTCCTCCCTTCTAAGCCGTCATGCAGCACGTGATCTTTTTTGAAAACTGGCAGCTGACCAATAAAACTTCACACACCACCTAAGGTAATCAAGTCTGCAATAACAAGACCCTCACTATTAATGAACGAAAGAAGGAGAATGGATAAAGGACTCGTTTTTTTGTTAGACGCCAACTAATGAAAAACCTAATGAACCAACAGACAACACAGCCAAAGAAAGTACATTATTTGTAGTCTTTTAACTGTAGCTTAGTAATTATAACCTAAATGGAAAGAAATTAAAGAGGACAAAAAAGCAACTTTGCCATCAGTAAACACTGAACCTACAACCTTCAAGTAACACGTCTGATGCTCAGCCAATTGAGCTATGGCAGTGGTCACTTTCCCGTCCACTTTATAGGGTATTAAATACCCAATACCAATACGTTCCTTGGCTTCACTGTCTGTTGGTTTCATTATTTAGTCAACCGGCATCTTTACCAATGCTTAAAGCACTATCAAAAAGACCCACACCCATGAAAAGTGGCTGATTAAACAAGAAAAATATGGCTGAAATATTATATTGGAGCTTCGAAATACATGGAGGGCACAGATCCGGGGTGCCCGCGCTGTGGTCACCCCAAATGTACTCTACAACACATGCTGTGGCAAAGCCCTGCGTTGCGCGAGAGCAGCGAGTCTCCCTCTATGGAGGCGGACTGGAACTATCTCTTCACAAGCCACGACAAAGGAGACCAGCTTAGGGCCATCCAGAGGGCCTGCGACATGGCCGTGCAGTTTAACCTCCCCGTCCCATCGTTGGGAGCGGCCCACCGGTGTCACCCCCTAAGGGGGGGTCGAGCGCTGCCTCCGGATACTAATAAAGTTCTTTGCCTGCCTGCCTGCCTTACAACGGCCCTTGAGCTAGTCAGAAATATCGGGATCGCAGTAGAGTGCACGGTTAAAACACAACCAGCGATGCCGACTGCTTGAATGCAACTGCTCATGCCGAGCTCGCGCCTCGAACACGAGCTTCCTTTTTATTTTTCTCGTCTTTGGCTGCCAGCGCCAATACGCCTGCTGAGCTCATTGATCTAAGCGTCTGTGCCTTGCGGTAACAGTGGGCGCTACAAGCTCATTGCAACACAACTGACCGTACTTGAAACAGAACTCAGTCATAGGCCACAACCTTTCCAAACCACCCTAATTCCCAGACATCCTGCAGCTGCGCTGAAATAAAACTAATCTTTTTCTCTCTCCCTCTTGGGTGGCTAGCTATGCAGACAATTTATTTACCTAGCCTCAACACGAGATGTTGTGTAATGAACTGAGAGATGTATGAAATATTATTGTCCTTTGAAAAACATGGAGGTCGCTTGAGCTTCACTTCCAAGAGTAGAACGAGATACCGTAATGAGGCCCCGTTCACATTGCCTCTTCAATCACTAGCATGGCTTCACTTCTCAGTGGACACCTTGGCCGTGCCTCAAGGAGAGGAACTTCTGTGCGCATAACGTTGGCCATTTCAAACTATCCTAGAGTCCCTACTGCAAGTACAGTTGTAGAATGCCTTCTAGCCACAATTCTTTTGCAAATCGGAGAAGTGCCCACTATGCATCTGTAAGGCAACACGTGAACCTACACAGCTGCTGACTTAACTGGCGTTTTTGCTGATGATGATTATCCAGTGTGTGTGAACGCTTTGAATAGTTGAGCCTTTAAACCCCTCGCTACGTATCCATATGCCAACATGCTGACCTATGCAGCTGCTCACTTTGTAGATGCTATTGCTGGTGATTATTATTAAATATGTCTGAGCACTCTGTAAGGGTCTCCCTTTCTGGACATGCACTGAGTTACGGGGCGGAGCCACTTTTCTTTTTGCTGGTTTTGTTCGTTTCCTGGCGTCATTTTTTTTCTTTATTTTTTTCTTTTTCGTGCTGAGCGGCTGTATGTTTCCTCCAGTCATTATCATCCTTTTTTTTTTTTCTTCTTTTTCTTGCACGGGTAGGGACAACGCAATGCGGAGCATGGACCCAACGAGGCTGACACGACACATTTGATCGCAGGTTTGATCACGACATAGTCTGAGGTGCAGCTGCATGGCCACTTTTAATCGCCATTTGGCTAGCGTCCAAGTTACAACTCAATGTGTGTTGGCCCTGATCATAATCAAAAGATTCCGTGCGGCACCGGTATTATTGCACGATGTGAAAGCAAGCTCAATGGCACGAAGTAGTTTGAGCGATCGTGGTGACGGCTGTTATACGGTGGATATGCAGGTCATTGGAGGAGCACGTAATATTTACAAAGATTTGTTGTGATTTTGAACATAAGCCTCTTGTGTTCTCCAAAAGAACCTGTCGTGGAAACTGGACTCGGTTGAGCGCTGGCCAAACATCAGCAGAGTTCAGTAATGAACTCTGAAATCAAGCTTGAAGTGCTTGACGAGCGAGCTGGGTGAGTGGAGTATTAGTTAATGCCCGCTAAAGAAGTTAGTACTTTAACGAAAATGCATCCAACGTCGACCGTATCCTGAATTAAGCGTGGTACGTGTATGACATCACGTTAGCACGTTCCAGTATCATGCAGTACTTGGTAGTTTAGATTTTTTATATAAAACACTGCAACGGTGGCCCTCGGGCTGGTTGTATGCCGTATCCATTCGTTATTCGTGCGTCGCAGGCACATGAACAATAAATCGAGCAATGTTGCAGCAACAAAGCAACAAACTGTGTGTCATTGCCACCGTCATCACAGCTGTCACAGCAGTGGCTTGAACTTCTGCGTGCCGTCGAGCTTGCTATCACACTATGCAATAACACTAGTGTCGGACGGACACTTTTGATCGCAACCAGGGCCGAGACAGATCGAGTTTGGCTCGGATGTTAGCCAAATCACGATTTAAAGTCACCATGCAGCAGCACCCTATGTCGTGATCAAACCTGCGATCAAATTTGCCCCTCTCAGCCTGTCGGGTACATGCTTCGCACAGTGTTGTCCCTACCCACAAGGGAAAAAAAGACATGATAATGACTGCAGAAAACATGCAGTTGCTCAGCATGAAAAAAAAAAAAAAAAAAAGAAAAAAAAAACTGGAATGACGTACGAAACAAACGACAAAAGAAAAGCGGCTCTGCCCCCCATACCTCAGTGCAGCACCGGAAAGGGAGACTTACCTTGTAATGATTGGGCCTTTATACCCCTCGCTTGTTAATGCCTCAACACCTAATGAGATTTTACACGTTTCTGCCACGCAATATAACGTGTCAAAGAGACTTCTTACATTACATGACATTCGATGAACAGAGCGTTGGAACTAAAAATTGTTTGCGCATTGTGAAGAGCATTGCGACGAGCTCTTTATAAGATACTCGTATAGGTTTTTTTTTTCAAACACTGGCGTGGCTCTGTGGTAGTACACCTGCATGCCATGCAGAAATTCTGGGTTCGATCACCACTCGAACCGAACATTTTTATCACTTGCATCTATCTCGATTTTTAGCTAATGGACAATGTCAATTTTGTCACCCACAACCAACGATGCCAACAGTGGAATTTCTGTAAAATGAGCTCTTTAAGACTACTGCTTCAATATGTAAACATGTGCCAGGGGACGAGCAAGCCTTCAGTTGACAAAACAGCCTCATAGCCCGACACCTCCTACAAAGACATTTACTGTCACCAATTGACTGCAGTTCAGAAAAACTTTGTCATTAAACTAGACAATGTCACATACCCAACAGAAGCATGGCAGCTCAATGACGTGCCCTGCTACATTATTCTATCTGATCTGAACAAATTGAATTGGTGCCTCTTGCAATGACGTCACATTTTTCCTCGTCGCAAAGAGCCAATCTTAAAAAAAGGAGTACAAAGTGGCACTTTGGTATTTGCATATCCTGTTTTCAGTGTGTCATCATCATTCCAAAGTCCATTAATTGGAATGATATTGCCAACAAAGAGTGGCATGCTTTTGAAATTAAAAATTAATGGCGGTCAACTTCAGCAGAAAATGTCTTGCCTCCATTTTGATTGGCCACTAATGACGTGCTGGCCCATGTTTCTGTATTTGCTCAACAATGTGGATTAGCACATACTTTTGGAAACATTGCTTCATTTCCATGGGATTGAAAGAAACGCTATGAACTGCGCAACTCTGAGCGTGCTTCGTTTTTTGTTTTGTTTGATGGCAAGAGAAAGATTTACGAGCTTGCTTGCTGTGTCGTTTTTATCAACACCATCTGGGAAAGTGCAACGCCATAGCGAAAACGAACACTAATTGGGAATGGGGAAGCAGGGTGAATGTTGAGAGGTCTCAAAGAGCAGTCGCATGAAGACGAGATGACGGCCGCTCTGAGGAGTGTTTTTCCAATGCATTTGGAAGCGCTCTCTGTACGACTGCATATATTGCAAAATAAAACCAGTGTGCCCTCACTAAACTGCCTTCCCCAACATGAGCATCCAATGATGAATGAAAAGAACACAACCATTTCGGCAATGAAAAGGCTGATGCTCTTCCACGTGAAGCATGGACATGTGTCCCAAAAGTAAGAGCTCCCAAGATTTATCAGAACTACATAATTGTACTCCGCGAACACTTCAGGGCGGTCTACAAGATTACACATCAAGCATGTGCGATCTGCGGACTTGCTCATGAACAAGCGACGCTGTTGTATCACATCAGAACAGACTCTGCACGCTTGGTCATTTAAGACTGCGCAATGTGCTTCCCCTACTCTGTGCCTTCTGCGGTGACATCAATGCCATTGAACATTTTATTTCGCTTTGACCGCAGTTGGACAGGGTAAGAAAAGCAATGGTTCCCAGCCAGCTAAGGGGTGGTCATTGGCACCAGACGTTTGAAGATGTCACTTTTCCTTAAGGGCCTGTGGCAATGACAAGGAGCTTGCAAATGAACTTTGATTACCTTCCTAAGAGACACGGGGCTATTTAACATATGGTGACAGACCCTACAATTTACGAGATGCTCAGGTGGAATCATTGTCTGTTACGTAAGCCCGGGCCAACCCTGCCTGCTGCAATATCACAACCACCACCACTATCACTACACAATGAAACTAAAGATTAGTGATGGCCATGTTAATTAGCATCACTGTGAGCCATACCTTTTCCCTGAGAGCAACACACAAAAAAGGAGCTATTCCTTTTGGCAAGCTGCCTTCCAGCAGAACATGCATTGGATCATATTATATCTCTTTCGTAACGGATAAAAAGAGTAAAGTTGTGAACAATGGATCACTGTTTGTCCCAGACTCTAGACAATTTTTCGTTTCGTACGAGGTTTGTAGTTACTAAGCTTTTTCACCTGTGCTGTGATGCTACCTTCTATGGCATGTGTAGTGTGCATACTCTACCGTGGACTAAAGGAAGGTGCGACAGTAACAGCAAGCCAGAGGGCTGAACAACTACTTCAATCCTGCCAATGAGCGAGTAGCCAAAGCAGCTCCTGTAAGTGTAATAAGTACACCAAAAAACATTTCAGGGATATCTGAGCTGGATTTGTAGGAGATCAAGAAGCTTTATGATATAATACTGGATTTTGTCCCTCCACAAAGACTGACTTTAGTAGGTGGCACTAACATTTGTGCATTTTGGTAGGGCTTTTTCCGAAGACCGTCATTTTTTATGAGCTCACAGTTGAAAGCACAAGCGACAGAACTAAACATATCATCTACCTTCGGAACGACACCATCAATGACCATGTTATAGCGCACCTGCGATGGCCTTTAGGACGCCTGCAAAGTCTCATCACCATCTCATACACTGTAGCTCGTTTATCAGAGTCATTCAAATATGCAGCACTGGCTTGAATACCGTATATACTCGCGTAATGAATGCACTTTTTTTCCCGAAAAATTGAAGCGAAGTTGGGGGGGTGCGTTTATTATGCGGGGTAAATTTTACGAAAACTTTTTTCAGGATGAGCAAAAAATGCGGTAATGCAAAAAAAAAAAAAGTTAGGTAGCTTAATCTTTCGCAATTAACGTACGCGTACACTGTTTGGAAACAGCTTCTTTATTGCACTTCACTCATCTTCGGTGGTTGATGGCGCAATCTTCTGCAAGCTGTCTCCACGCACCCCATAAAAGCGTTTCGCGGCTTTCTTTTTTCGCGATCTTTTGTTTAATCGCGACAGTGGTATCTGCTGTGATCTCGAGGGGCGGCCGGAAGCGTACGCTACGACGCACCGACGCACTTTGCAAACTCCATGACTCCGTGGCAAACTTGCACGACGACGACGTTGACATTGCAGCAAGCTACTACCATTGCAGCAAGCTACCCCCGAAGCATCAAAACAAACCGTCGATTACAAGATTAACGACAAAATACGGCCGCTGCCTCGCTCTCTGCGCGAGATGTGACTGTAAAAAGGTAGCCTATGTCTTGCGTTCCTTGAAGTACGCGCAGATAACAAGCATGAAGAGCAAATCGCAAACGAAGCGAGGATCAGGGGTGCCACCATGTTACGGGAATCGTCACGTTCTTTTTTGGGCAACAAGCGATTTTTTCTGGTTTTCCAGAAAACTGCGACATGCCTGCGACGGCTACGGATGGCCCTTCGCGACAGAAAATCCTGTCGCCTCGCCGCCTCGCTCGAAAATTGCGTGCATGTGGCTGGGCGGCTGGGCCTCAAAGTTTCGTATTTGCATGAAGCGACTGTTGGTTGGCGCGGGCAGTTTCGTGACCTTCGCTTGCCGTTGTCTTGTGAGCCGCGATGTCTCTACACTCGCACCGCTCGAGAATCCCGCTGTGGCGCACGGATAATTCAAAAAGTCAGGGGACGTGCCGCGCACAAATGGAAAGAAAAACAAAGAACTGCGCGCGGCAGCGGGCGAAGAGGGGGGCGGGGAACCGAGGGGAGGGGGGCGTAATAAAAAGCGGAAAAGATCAATGGGCAAGGAGGCGCCACTTTTCGGTTCGCGGGACTGCAGCGGATGAATGTAGGGGGTGCGTTTATTAAGCGGGAGAAAAAAAAATCCAAATTTTGACGACTGAAGTTGGGGGTGCGTTTATTATGCGAGTGCGTTCATTACGCGAGTAAATACGGTATTGCATTGATCATCATTACTGCGTTGCATTAGATTATTCTGACCTCCACATTTTCTTCTGCATACTCTGTGATGCTTTTGGCAGTGTGTGAGGTAAGCAAAGTTAGAGTGGCATATTATACACACAAACATGGCATTTCCACATGTTGGTGGCCTTTTGAGTGGCCAGCAAGTGTCCTAAATTCACTGCAAAAAAAGAAAAAATGCCAGACTGAAAATGCACATGCAGTCTTGTCAGAAACTGCAGCACCTCTTCCACTTCTGTATTTGGTGCCACCACTCCAGATGTACTGGCTTGCTGCAACATGGCAATGCTTCCAGATCGATCAATTCCTGCATTTTTCAGAAAGGAATAAAGGCACAAATGTCACTTTACTAAAACATTTTTGTTTGATTATGCTAATGACTGATTCAACATCCCTTAGTATGCAATTGTGGTCACTCTGATGCTTACGCTATTGCAATGTGCCATGAAGCAATTAGCTTAAGTCATGCCAGCAACCTCTCTATTTTTTAAGGAGGGGCTCGGCTCCCCCCTCAGCTAGTCAATGCCAGCACAACAGCACCCATTCGACAAGCGCTGGAGTTGATTTTTTTTTTTTGGCAGTGGTGCCTTGCGCGGGGAAGTAGTAACTCTCCAATTTTATTAATAAAGATTTAATCAATATTGTTGAGTTGATGTGGCGCAAGCAAAACAGGATAACAGGTATCGTCATACTGCTGCAGGCATTTCCTCGAGACACTGCACATGACGGGCCACGGCCCTGTTCGGCTTTGGCACAGCATACTGTTTCACGAGGAACCTAAGCTTTAAGCTACATGTTTATGAATTAGTTTGAAGGTCCCTTTGGTCTCTTTACATTACTAGTCAATTTTTATTCGTTCAATTGGGCATTAACAGTCTGGTGTAATACCAAAGATGCATGCATTTTGCCTACTTTTTTTAGGTAAGTAGGCGTAGAAATGAAGCATAGCATTCTGGTGCCTCAGGTTCTCGATGCAGTAAGTAAATTGGTGGTTTGCATTGCAGCTTGGTTATTTCCTTCAAGATTGCATATCTGTAACCCTTACCATCCCGGGTTATTTTTGAGAAAGCCTTTCCAAAATGCCAAATTTAAGGTGATTGACTAGATCGGCACATTATATAAATGCCCGAAGAACAATCAGAGTACAGTAAAAGCTCGTTAATTCAAACTCAAAGGGGACTACGAAATTGTTCGAATTAAGCAGAGTTTGAATAAGCGGGCGTGCGCCAGAATGAACGGACATCGCACCACAGTGCGCGGACCAGAACCCATTAAAGCCACCTCTGGACTCATTATCGCGAATTAGGCGCTACTACATACTTGCGGCAGGAGTAAGTTCATGGAGCTCCAACACCGAACAGAATTAATTGATCAGTCAGTTATATGCCAGAAACAAGCACCGACATGCATTCATATCAGCAGTGAGCCTAAACGTGGAAATATATGACACTTTTTATGCTTCAATACAGTTTTATTTACATGCCACAGTTAATGCAACCAAAATTAAAAGTAATCAGAAATCACTACACTGCTGTGTGCGTGTGTGTGCGCTCTATGAGGGCCCCCCCTTCAATGAAGGAGACTTATGGCCATTATCAACTTTTCGTAGACCACTTGTGCTACTAATGTATGTCTGAAAGTTGTGTCACCATCTGTTTCCTGAGTTTACATAGTGTTTGTTGTCACAGCAATGAAGGTCGCTTTGTATGTTGCACGTATGTTCCCTTTAAATTCAGTGTTGACAAATGTGTCTGTTTTGCAATATGCGTATCGACAATCATTTTTAAAGTACTTGTCACCTGGTTAGGAATTTTTTCAAAAAACCCTTTTTGAAATACTTCGTTTGCTACAGCAAGAAACGCAGCAGAATTGTGACATAATTTTAGTTTTAAAGGTCTTCACTGCGAAGTATAGTGTGTTAATTAAGGGGGGGACTTGCAGTGGGAAACAAAATGCATACGACTTTCTAAAACAGCCGAAAAATTTACTGTTAACCCGTTGATAACGGGTGAAAATAGTCGTCCGCTATAGCCAACGAGGGCCGGCGCGGTGGTTATAATATGCGCAGAAAGGTGCATTAACACTTTTGTCCTCCAGGTCTGAGGGGCAATTTCAAGAAGGAAAAGTTTCTGCCATGCGGGGCACTCCCGACTACGAGATTGGGCCCAACACGAATGCTAGCTTGATCGACACTGGCTTCTAATTAATGTAATCTATAGCAACACAATGCAGACAGACGCGATCGGCCGCAGAAATGCTTGCAGCGGAAATTTAACTAATAGCCGAAGTTAAAGGATGATGTAAATTCTCATGAACGTGAGATCAACATTACGATTTAGAACCTGGATTCCACACAAAGTTTGTCGCAGAGGCTGCCGAGAAGAACGACGTCTCCGTTCCTGTGTATTTATGTAGGAGCCCCCCACGCCGACTGTGATAGCCGTTTAGGAACAGTGCTATGCTTTTAAGCAGCACAGCGATAGAATCGAAATCAACTTACCCAGACGGACGTGGCTTCGTGGCTGCAGTTTGCGCACCCCGCCGTGGGCAATCTCACGTTTCCGTCACACACGGACGAGTTCTCGTGGTTGCACGCACCGCTCGGATCGTTTTTCACGCCGGTAGAAGCGTGTATCTTGAAGCAAATAGCAACTCACAGAAGTAATTCGCGCCGTTGCGTCACGGAAACTGAGAAGCGCACCAACAAAGGCTACGGAAGTCTCGGAAGAATAGGCAACAAGAGATTGCGCCAACAGAGGAACGAAACCTTTGCCCCCGCGGCCGCCGCGCAGTTTCGTGAGTTCGTCGCACGGCGGGGAGAGAGTCGAGTAGAGGGAAGGGCTGAAAGAATGCGCTGAATGCTACGAGCCATCAGGTGACCTCCCTTCTCGCAGAGGCGCCGCGTTTTCTTTTTCTTTTTTTTTTCGCGCCAAGGAGGCTGCATATATACGTTGCGTCCGCTAACGGCCGTTTATAGCGGGCCCATTCTGTCGCGACGAGATTGTCACGCATAACGGCGCGTGAAAGCCCGCTTTATGTGCGGTACTTTGCGCTGAAATGAAAATGTGCCGCTTATGTCCGCTTATATACCGGACGTTATACGGGACTTGACTAAGAGTGTATAGAGTTAATAAAACAATGATTCAATGGCACTTCTAAATTTATCTGTGTTGGAATGATGGATGACACTTGAGGGAAGATCGTTCCAGTCCCTGGCTGCCTGAGCGATAAAGGAATGATGATGGGCTGTGGTGCAAGCAGGAGGGGGGTAGACGGCCTTGTGGTGACTTATGCGGGCTGAAGTACGATGGGCTGGTTGTATGGGGGAGTTATAATGAAACAGAGATACATTTTGTGATACTAGGACAGTCTAGAAATCTTACGGCGTAGGTCTAGGTTAGGTAGACCTGCCTTATATTTAAGGATAGTTACACTGGTGTGATATGAGTAATCTGAGTAGATGAATCTAACTGCGCGGCTTTGAACTAGTTCGATGCACTTACTTAGGTTACCTTGTCGTGGGTCCCAAATGGCGGATGCATTTGGGACCCACGTGCCTTCTTCACCTTGTGTGTCCTGGCAGAATTTTGCGCTGTTTTTTCCCTCTTATAAGCATACTCTAGTTTTGGGTGAATTAGTGTTTTGTAGGCTAGTAATTTGACTGATGGAGGGGCAAGATGTAAGTTACGACGAAAGTAACCAAGAGCTCTGTTAGCATTGTTAGCTATTTTACTTACGTGAAAGACCAGTTTAGATTCTATGAGATGTTAACACCGAGATATTTAATACAGCTGAGGGAAGAAACTGTAGAGCCATTAATATTATAGTTAGCGGTGGGAAAGTTTTGGCGTCTGTGAAATGAAACAAGTACAGTTTTATTAGTATTTAAAACCATGAGCCATTTGTGACACCACTCGACAAGTTTTTGTAGGCCACGCTGGAGAGTAACTGTATCTGAAACGTTAGTAATGGGTCGGTATATTACACAGTCGTCAGCAAAGAGGCGAATGTTAGATGAAATGTTATCGGGTAAGTCACTGATGTAAATTAAAAAGAGGAGGGGACCTAGAACTGCACCTTGTGGCACACCGGAGATGACGTTAGAAAAAGATGAGGACGTATCGTTAGCTTCTACAAATTGTTGGCGGTTAGTGAGAAAGTCCTGAATCCAATTGTAGACAAGTCGGTCAAGGTTTAATTGAGAGAGTTTTAGTAGTAGGCGGTTGTGGGGAACTTTGTCAAAGGCTTTCTCAAAATCTATAAAAATGGCGTCAACTGGTATGTTAAGGTCAACACTAGCGCTTAAGCCATGGATGAATAGTGCAAGGTGGGTATCGCATGAGAGTCCTTTTTGGATTCCATGTTGGTTAGGGTGAAAAAAATTTAACTCAGGTAAGGAAATTAGCAATTTGTGAATGAATTATATGTTCCATTATTTTTGAACAGATGCTGGTTAGGGATATGGGCCGGTAACTAGATGAACCTGGCTTTGGAACCGGAACGATCTTACCCACTTTCCAGTCGTGAGGAACGATGCCGGATGAGAGTGATTGCTGAAAAATATGAGAAAGAAAAACACTGGTGATTTGTTTGGTGTTTCTGAGCACCTTAGCATTGATGCCATCGATGCCGCAGGATGATGTAAGTTTTAACGATTCGATGACCTTCTGGATACCTTGAGGTGAAAATATGACATCTGGCATGGTAGGGTAGTTTAAGGGGGAGACAGCAGGGAGGTTATCAATGGGTTCTCTGGTAAAGACGGAAGAAAAGGTAAGGTTCAGCTACTTCATTATTCGCGATAGGTTGCCCAGTATCATCCAATATTGATATGCATTTGTTTTCGTTTTGTGGGTTAATCACTCTCCAAAACTGTTTTGGGTTAGTGCGGAGTAAATTGGGCAAGGTGGTTTCATTAAAGAGCCTTTTCGCTTTATCGACAGCAGAACAGAATAGTTTCGCTGTGGCCTGGTATTTTTGCCATGCCACAGGATTATTGGTGTTTTTTGCAGAGCGAAATTGTCGCTTCTTTTTGTTTTTGAGCCTCTTGAGTTCAGCACTAAACCAGCGGGAGGTGCTACGTTCACTAATTGTGATTACTGGAATTTTTTTTTCAATTCTTTAATTCTTTATTCATCATTAGTACAGAAGGAGGTCCCGGAGTTACAAAACTGTCAGGGGGGACCTCCTATTAGTCATTTGTCAATATCAGTAAATTGCATATAATGGTAAATAGCAGTTAAAGAGCAAAAAAAGAAGTGAGAAAATAATAAAGCAGGGCATATAGGAAAAAAGAACAATAATGGAAAGAACCAACAAAAGGTAAGCGTTTACATGAAAAGTAATTTACGAACAGTACAGAACTCGTTATAAATGACAAAACATTTGCAATCAACATAATTTATATAAACATAAAAGTGTATCAAAGAACATGGTGTACATTTGATAGATAAATAAATAATACATGCTTGCAACTGTTTTAACGACATAAAATCTTAAATCTCTAGAAACAAGAAAATTAAAAAAATGGAGAAAAAAGTTCAGCACAATTCTGTGATACATAATAGAAGTGGTATTATAACGAAGCGAATGAAATGGTTTATGTTTATATATATAATCACAATGAATCAGTAGCGAGCAATGTTGTTAGTAGGTGTGTCTTCATCTGTTTTTTGAATATTATTGTTGTGCGGCATGCTTTAATATCCAATGGCAATATATTCCAGTATTGAGTAGCAGTGAAAAAAGCTGTGAATTTCCCATAATTAGTGTTTATTCGGGGAAGTAAAATGTTGCTGTTAGATGAAAATTTAGTGTTGTTCGTATTAGAGCAGATGCATGAAATGTATCGATAGCGATTTCATGGTTAAGTGTGCGATATATTAGTAAAACCAATTTGAGCTGAACCATGTCACGTAATGGTAGTATGTTTAATGAAGTGTAATTTAGTACCGAATGGGACATGTAGCTAGCAAAACTTATGATCCGCAAGGCCTGATTCTGTAGATGTTGTAGATGTGTTAAATGCGTGGTATATGTGTTTCCCCAGACGGAAATGCAGTATTGAAGGTGGCAATGTATAAATGCGTAGTAAAGTGAAGTTCTTATATGCTGTGGGAAATACGAGCGTGTTAAAATTAGTACTCTGATACCAAAAGCGATCTTTCTTGAGATCATTTCAGCATGCAGGTTAAACTTAAGGTGACGATCAAGCTTGAACCCAAGAAAGATGACTTCGCGTGCAGGTGTAAGAACATGATCATGAAGGATGAGTGGGGGGTGCAGATGGGATGACACGTTTATTTGTATGAAAAAGCATGAATTGGGTTTTAGATGCATTGATACGAAGTTTGTTTTTTTTTTTTTTGCACCAAACAGATAAGTTGCGCAGGTCAGAGTTAAGTCGGGTTATTATGGTATTCATGCAATCGCTAGAAGTAAATATAGTGGTGTCGTCAGCATATAAAACGGATGAGGTGCTAGTTAGGCAGTTGGGAAGATCGTTAATGTGTACGAGAAATAAGAGGGGACGAAGAAGCGAGCCTTGTGGGACACCCATTGTGACTGATTTAACATGTGATAGTGAACCTTCGAAATTTACAATCTGCGTTCTGTTAGTTAAATAGCTGCGTATGAGTAAAAGTGCTGGGCCGCGAATGCCCAGAGCTTCTAGCTCTGGGCATTCGCGGATCAGTAAGTACTGATCAGCTCATGCATTTTGGATTTAAACAATAACCAATTTTTTTGTGACAGATCTCTTGTTAACATCTTTAACTAGGAACTGCCAGAATTTTGTTAGTTCTTTATTGAAGTTATTGTAGTCGCCCTTATCGTATAAGGTGAGCTTTTTGCTTGCTTTCGCGGCCCGGTTTAGTCTACATTGGAAGGAACCATGAATGACCTTATGGTCACTGATTCCGTCAAGGTATGAAAGCGAGGTAATTCTCTCAGGATGGGTTGTTAATATAAGATCAAGTATATTGGCTGAATGTTTAGATTGCCTAGTTGTTGCATTAACAATTTGAGTTAAAGCAAACGTTGAACATGTATCGACGAAATTGCTTTCAATGTTCTGTTTCGATGTGACCAGGACAAGGTCAGACCAATCTATGTTCGGAAAATTAAAGTCACCGAATAAGGCAACCGTGACATTAGGAAAGTGAGTATTTAGGGATTCTAGCGCGTCATGGAACATAGGTATGAATGTGCTGTCAGAATCTGGCGGACGATAGCATGCGCCTAAGGTTACGTGGGGATGGGCGGCTTTACAGCACACAAACACCATTTCGAGTGACGTAGGTATATTGATTCGGAAGCCGCTAAGGTCACGGTGAGTAGCAATGAGCACGCCGCCACCACGCCGGTTATCACGGTCAGTTCGGAAACTACTGAAATCAGGGTAAGAAGGGAATTTTCGACGTTCTTGAGAGAAGAGTTTAACCACGTTTCAGCTCGCACTATAACGTTTGAATCTGAAGAGTCAATTAAACTGGCCAAGATATCACGCTTTGGTAATACGCTCCTGATGTTAGTAAAAAGAAACGAAAAACAGTCCACTAGCTAACCGCTACGGGGTGCGAAGAACGACCTGTTGCCCAACCGGGTCATATACGTAGGTGTTCTTCCCTGCTACAACCTTGTTGTGACGAAGGCTGCTGGGGAAATTTTGTGTTTTTTTTGAACTCGACCAGTTTTTTTTTCTGGCTAGGCGAGTAGTTGGACAGAAATCTTGTGCAACATTAATCTTGGGGTGTTTGTTATCTCTGCTAGAAGTAAGCACTTTTTCTTTATCTTTGAAATGAGTGAACTTTACCAGAAGTGGTCTAGTTTTATTAGGCGAAAAGGTTCCAAGCCTGTGCGCGCGTTCTATAACTTTCGGAGCAATAGTTAACTTGAGGTGCCCACTTGAATACCTGATAATCTTTTCCTCTGATTTTGTCCAACTTTCGTTGGACTCATCATCTATTCCGTAGAACACCAAGTTATTTCGCCTCGCTCTGTCTTCTGAATCATCTGTGCGT